>JAVKLA010000073.1:424682-527202 GCA_034782735.1 Sagittarius serpentarius | reverse complement strand
GAAAACATCAGGGTGTTATCAACAGTCTTCTCATACTAAACCCAAAACACAGCGCTGTACCAGCTACTAGGAAGACAATTAACTCTATCCCAGCTGAAAGCAGGACACCTTCTCAATTTGGAGTTGAGTTTTAGAGCCTGAGGCTCTGTCCGTGCCCTGGTAACAGCCCAAGAAGTGGAACTGTACTGCATAGGACTAACAAATGTGGCTTAATGGCAGCATTTTTAACCATTCGTTGTGGCTCCTTTTAGGATCAACATTCAGCTAGAATCCTGATGCTGAATAAAATCTAGTTTTCTGTTATTGCTCTCCTCAACACCACTATTAAAGGTATATATAAACCACTTTCTACCATGTTTTAGAGTTACAATCAAGTCTCATAAGGCAGTACAGTATTTTACTGTTGTGTTGATCCATAGCATTAATACTGATATCAGTGTGTTGTGGTTCATTATCTGGAGATTTTATTTGTGTGCAGATCCTAGCTGAAGTATTTGGAGAACATTTAAAAATGTGGGTAGTATTCATGCTTTTGTTACTCAGTCTTTACGCTACCCTTCATTTAAACTTCATTGTTCCTCTTCTGACCATCCTCAAGACTGTGGGATTTTTCTTCCATCTTCTGTACCAGAAAACGTTCTAGGAAAGGTTTTCTCCCTCTCACTTCAGTGTGTCTCTCACCAGGTTGCAAAGTTCAGTACTGAGCTGGCCTTCTCATGGCAGGAGAAAGCCATCAGGTCTCTGCTAGGCCTGCCAAATTCCTCAAAGGAGAAAAGTTGTTACCCTTTAATTCTTACTCTGCTGTGTTGCCTTCAAGTTTTATTAGCGATGTGGAGTAGACTTTGTTCTCTGTGTCCAGGGAAATACAATAAAGCAATAAAGCTGGCAAAAATGAAAAAAATGAAAAAAAGAAGGAACTGAGCACCAGATTAGCATCTCTCTTAACAGCAGAGTGAAAAATATGATCATGTTTGCAATGGACTCTTATTAAGCTGGTGGAAATTGCAACCCAGAGGTCATAGACTTAGTTACTGGCAGCAGAATGTTGTCACTCCCTGCTGGCTGATTCATGAAATCATTTGCTCTGAAGAAAATTGCTGCTTTCACATCAGCTGGAGATGGCTTTTGTCAGGCCAGACTCTTGATACAGCTGTTTGGTTGTAATCATGCGTTGAATAGTGTTGCACACAGACTCATCATGCCAGCATGGCTGTGTCCAACGTGCCTGTAAACCAAGGAAGGATCTCACCCAAATGGGGACAAAACCTTAAAGAATGGTTGGATTTTGGATTTGGATTTTGTTACTGTTTCTCATAATGTAATTCATCTGGAAGAGTGGTCCTTGCTTTTTCACCTTTCATGTAGTCACCTTTAATTTTATCTCCCATGGCACAGGACATATTGGATCATCTATAGAGTTTTGAGATAAGCTTGTAAAACAACTTTGATAACTGAGCCTTGGTACTCTTGTGTAGAGGAGACTCTACAGTCTCCTCAGTTTCATTCATATTTTGATGCCATATAATTACTCTGAGACCATCCACAGTCTTAGGGGTTCCTCATAATGCAACAGAACAGGTCTTCAGTCTCTGTTTTCAGATAAAAACACAATTTTTATAAACTTCTGTCATGTTTGCTATAGGCAGTGACATTTAGCCTATCCATTTGCTTTTTCAGTTACAATGTTTTCTTGCTGCAGTCTTTGTGCTTGTGAAAGTCCCTGTTGTCACCCAGAAATGGAGAAGGACATTTGCTCGTGTGAAGCTGGAACATTTTCAAGGGCAATTCAGAAGCATTCCACTCCCTTCTCTTCTTGTTTTTCCCTTCATTTTCTTAGGGTGTTTTTCTTTGCCTATGTCTATACCTTTTTTTCACCTGTTCTTGCTTGTTGTGCTTGGCTCGCTCCTGTTCTTATTATTCCAGTATTTTTAACTGAAAGAGTAGAGAACTGATTCTTACTTTGCCAGTCTTAGCATTGAAATCATATTTCTTTTGTAATTTTTGGACCCATGGCAAAGCAGGATCTAGCACGACCTTCGTACAACCTCTGAGGCATGTATTACACAGAGTTAAAGAAGATGAGGCTATTGCTCCGTCTCTAATACATATTTGCCTTCTTGTCTGCCCTCAGCTGAGAGATCTGCAATTGACAATTTCAGAAGTGTTTAGTGTTCCCTATTTAATATTCTAGGGTATTGTCTCAGATGGCAATAAAGGATTTTTAAGATGCAAGGGTTAGAATTTTCCTTATGTCTTAGCACATTAGATTTAGTGTTGGTGTCATCAACACATTTTGAAAAGAGCTAAGAAGAATGAGTAAGGTCTTCCATTGTCTTGGGAAAAGCTTATAATTTCACTTTTTTGACTTTTCCTTGGATAAAGTGTCATCATAAATAGGTGACTGACTGGAAAATTCCCAGTGAAACCACTGAGCAGTTTTCTGTCATAGAAAGCACAGGCACAATTGTGCCTTGAAGGCAGAGACTTACTTTAAGCTGTTGCAAAGCCTTCATGTCCTGGCAGGAGCTCCAGGTGGTGGTATGCTTCAGGGGCTTGCTGCCTTCATGCCCTTCAAGGAAACGGGAGCCACTGAGCAGTTTTTTTTCAAAGGCCCTTTCTTCCTTTCCTGGCACGTACGTGCCAGTGCCATGTTTGCTCCCTACCTGCAAGTGCTTGGTAAGGGGAGCAGTGACGTTCAGTTCAGTAGCATCCAGAAGAGCCTGTCTTGCAGACTCAGGGCTTGGAAGTTGCCGTGATGAGCAGCTGAGGCACCGAATTGGAGCTGTGAGGGGTTTTAGTGTGTCCCATGGGTGCTGCATAGTCAGCAGTCCATGTTCGGAGCTGCTGCTCGCCCCTTCTGCTGGGGAGAAAAAGGGAAGAGCTATCAGCATCCTTACTTATATGTTGTTTCCGAAGTATTCCCTCCCTCCCTCCCCTTGGGCCTGTTTACAGGAGAAGACGGTAGAGTGAGGTTTTGTGGTACACAGTAATTACCCTGTCCAAGGTGTTTAGCGTGATTTGGATATTCACTACCACAGTGAAATGAACTCCTGCCTTTATGAATCAGTCAGTCACCATCTTGTAAATGCTTTCTACTGTGTGACCTATACCCGGCCACCGTTCTGACACAGTCGGGTTCAAATCCACTTTTTAAAGGTGTTCCTGCATTTAAGTGAGGGAGCTGGTGATGCTGTGTGTTAGCTTCTAGCAAACTCGCTCATTTTAAGGCATACACATTATGTCTTTCAGTGAATGCAGCAGAATAAAATGAAAGAAGGGCAATAACAATAAAAAGAATTTTCTCTTCAGCTTTTCCTTCTTTCTCACAGCAGTGGCAAAATTATATTGCTCAGCTATGTTTTAGATTATAAGTGGTTGGAGTTTTTGCTGCTGCACCCAGTAGTCATTGTTGGAATGTGTGTTAATTAGAACTGATGTAAATAAAAGGATTTTCATTAGGCAGTCTGAGAAAAAAAATCTGAATATTTCTGAATATTTTTAAACTGTTGAACAGATTGATAGCTGGTTAAAAATTGGGTTGATTTTTTCTTTTACACAGGAATATTTCATGCATCCACAGAAATCGGTGCTTTTAGGAATACGCTCTTTCAGCTCTGATATCAAGAAAATCATGTTAGTGCTATGACCATGCACAGGGCATCTTTACCTAAATCAAATCTTTTTTCCTATTGTAAGAATTTCTACTGCTACTTTTTAACAGGCTATGAGTAGAGCTGCAAATAATGTTAGCATTATATGTATGGCCACTTCTTATTGCAGTGACCATTCATAAAGACACAACAGATTTGTCTTTCCCCACAATCAGTAAACAAAATGTAGTATTTAAACATGTGTGTCAATTAAATAAGCTAATGGTCATAACTGAAGCATTTTTTCCTCATGCAGTTTAACACTGGGTTGCATAAGCTCTTCTGGACATTAATGGTATACATATGTTAGAGTGTGAGCAGCGAATGCCAAGACTCAACTTTAATTAGTCGAAAATAAATGTCTGTGTACAGCAATTATCATTATGCTGGTGGAAAGAAATCATTGTATTGACATAAGACATTTGGCCAGGTTTCCATGTTTATATTGAAAACATATGTTTGAAAAGAATTTTCTTTTCTCTAGTGTTAGTTCTGCCAGTATCACACAGACAAGGAATGATGCGATGGTAATGTTCTGGTTTATCTAAATAAATACTAAATAAAAAGTAATAAATAATTTAATAAAATTAAATTTAAAGTAAATAAATTCAATACTAAATAATAAAGAAATACTTAAACAGCTACATGAAATAACCTTGTATGAGCACAGCCAGAATTAATTCTTCGTACTGCATAAATTCTAATCATTTTGTCTCTGGACTGTCAGTGCAAGTAAGTTTTTCTTAGTGGGATAATAGCAAAGTCTCTGTGATCAATAATATTAGTTTATGAGAATAGTAAAAATAGATTTTATAGCAGAAGCGCAGAGCTATTGTTTTGAGAAGCAGCTTCGGATAAAAGCTTTGCATTTGCTCTTTTCTCCTGAGACTACTAAAGAGAACACTAAAAAGTAAAATGGGTGACCACAGAAGCAAGTAGGGTCACCCATTACCAGGGATTCATTTTATTTCCATTAGAGGGGAACTAGAAAGCATCTCACGCTATTTGTACCTGATTTTCCATTATAAATTACGGTACATGAGATCATTTAAAAATCGCTGAGCCTTTCAGATGAAGCTGACTCTGTTGCTGTTCCTTAATAATTGAACAGTAAGAAATACAAGATCTCCATTTTCATCCAAACAAAATAACTTCTGAGATTATGGGAGAGGGCGAAAAGGTATATGAAGTACAGTCTTCCTAAAAGCTTATAGGACAGTCTCGGAGAGGGATTTAAAGAGTGGGTTTGAGTTCATATTTAGAGGGTGAGTTTTTTTTCAGTCGACCTCTACTTGCAGGTTCTCAGAGTCCTGGGCCCACACTCTCAGCTGGTGTACGTTGGTACAGGAGCGTTCAAGTGGTACACCAGTATGAAGTAAATGCACTGAAGTCAGGGTGCTGCTTGTTTAAAAAGATGATACAACTCGGACCTCTCCTCTAGTTCACTGCTGCAACATACAAACTTTCAGCTTTAATGCTTATCTGGGATGAGGGGCAACACCATAAGACAGCAGAACCTCACTGTATTTTTTTCCTGAAAACTAGTTCCTGGTAACAGGCTAGCGGTCATCTTGACTTTCTTTACATGTTGTTACTAATATGAAGGGATTGCAGCTTTAAGTTTAAAGCAAATAAAAGACCAACGCCTGTAATTTTTGAATGGTGGCACTGAAAAAATGCTGGGAGAGAAAACAAAGTTCGTAAAAGAGACTCCAGCATAACTGCTGTCGTATTTACTTTCAGTTCAAGCCATAGGCTAGGAGCCTGTGCCACAACCCATTGAAGGTATTGAAAGTGTTCTCATCAGCTTCACTGGATCTTGGGATCTTGGCTTGGTTATTATTCACCTGATCCCTGCTAGTTCCTTGTCACACGTGGCAGAATCATGTGCCTGTGTGGCAAGCCATGGTCTGGGGATTCAAAATGAAGAACAGTAAAATGTTTTAAAATGCTTTGAGGAATATTTTTTAAGTTTGGCATTTTTTTCATCTCACTTGGAGGAATCAACTCCTGCCCAAACATGTGTAGTCTAGTGAGTCTCTGAAGCAGTAAGCCAATGGCATGAAAATGGTAAAAGCAAACCCTTTTTTTTCTTTTTTTTTTTTTAAATCATAGAAGTCAGAATCCCAGACAGTAATTAACATTTGCAAAATCTATACAAAAACATGAAAAATATATTTTTTTGTTGTTGTTTGAAAACTGTTCACACTTGTCAGCTGTTGTCAACGGGGAGAAACTCCTGATAGGGGACCACTGCATTATCGTGTCTTTATTCTACTAATTACTTGCATAGTTTCCAGAAAAGCTATGTAGGCTCTGCTTTCTTCAGTGTCTTGTTTAGTTATTCTGGCGTGAAAGAACTACAGGGAAGCTGTGGCACATAAGTTCCACACAAAAATTCTTCAAACATGGAAAGCTGGGTTGGTTTCTTAAGCATTCGCTTTTTAACAGTGCTGACTGAGCAAGTGTGAGGCTTTGCTAATTTAACAAAAAAAAAAAAGAAGCCGTGTTTTATCTACTTGTTTTAATATTTATTTATTTATCAACTCACAGATAGTGTGTGAAGTGCTTTCAATTACTTGTAACCAATCCTCCTCTTCAAAATATGGTACTGTCTCATTTTTTGGTACATGGCTTTTCCAGTGAGGCAGAAATCCAGGGAGTCTATCAAAGTGGTTTTTGGAGGAGGTGTTAAACCAGCCAAATTCTATGGTTTGTAATTAGAATTGGCACATTAAAACAATGTGCCCCAAATTTCAGTTGGTTATGGGTCCTGTCTGAAAGTCATGGAAAACTCAGGGCTAAGCGTAGGTGCGTGAAATGATTTCTGCAAACTGATGCACATACTTAGTCGGTTTGGTTGCACAGTCGTTCAATAAAAGGACCTCCTCTTTTGCTGTAAAGGCTCTTGGAGAAGTTTAAAAAGTACAAAAGAAGTCACTCCTCAAAGACCCCACTTCTTTTTCATCCAGTAGTTAAAGGTTGTGAAGAGCTGTCATAGTACTGGGCGTGAAGGGTGAATCACAGCTGATTTTTTTCAGCATTATGCTGGGGACCTCCAATAGAGCAGAACTTTGCTGTATCATCAAGTCTGAGGAAGCTGCTTTCTCTGGCAACTCTCACAGGCCTGACTCTGCTCTTGCTCGCAGTTACTTCAAATTTATATTTGGCTTCAGTAGAGTGGCTTTGGATCCACTGAGAATCTCTCTCTAACTTCTGTGAGCTCCAATTCAGGCCTTTTCTTTAAAATAAAGGCAGAATCCAACATTAAAATGCAATTTATTATTTAATTAGTTATTAGTTAATAAAATTAATTAATTAACTCCTTAATTTTGTTCTGGATTTGCTCCTTATCCATTTGTCCTCCCCAATGGAGACCAGCACTAGAGCTGGTTGAGAAATGGAGTTTGTTAAAATAAAAATACACCATCGTTTTACAACATTTCAGCACTGTTTTAATACTGCATTTCAGCTTTGCTGTTTTGATTGATTTTATTTAAGTTTCAATACCATATTTGAAGCATCTGTTTATATACGTTATCTCCATAAAATAATGTGTCAAGTTATAACAGTTTCTCCCTATCAGCAACACTGGAATGGAGCATTTTAATAGGCCTGAATCAGGCGCTCTCAATCTGCTCTTCTGTTGAAAATTTAAAAATGAAAAATAATTTTTTAAACTGAAACAAACTGTAAAGTGAATGTTGCAGTTTCTCATAGAAAGGAGACTCTAGTTTCTGATCCACTCTTAACAAATCTTTATGGGGGCTTCTGCAATGATATGATTAAGTATAACTTTTCTATATAGTAGCTGGAGTGTTTGCATCAATTGCAACAAGATCTGGACCACACTTCACAGCTGGCATGCAGTTTCTCCAACGTATGCATACAGTTAGCTGTTCAACCTGCTCCAAGTAATTTCTGTTTCACAGAATAGAAATACTAACTTTATGCTTGACACACTATTTCTCCTCTGGGATTTGTTTTCCTTTTCTAATATATTCTTGCTCTTTAGAAATAATTATTATACAAAAAGATGAAAGGATTGCTTCCCATTTCTTAAGACAAAGAGGTGAACTAGAGATAATTACTTAAGCTATAATACAGTTTATCAAAAGTAAATCACTTTTTAGTTTCTATAATTATATTGTGAAAGTGATATGTGGTAGAAACTAAAATGCAATGTTAACTCATTGTTTTGCTTTCGTAATCAGCTGTACAAGTCCACTGAATACCATGTAGTTAAATTTAACTGTAAACATGCTGGACAAATACGCTGTTTATTTATTGACCTGTGTAAAAGCACTGGCTCTTGCAAAAACACTGAGCAGCAAGGAATCATTTGAACATGTGATAGTGTGTTTTCATGGTACTTCTATGTATATGTGTTAGAGTCTGTCCTGTGACATCACATCCAGTAGCATGGGCTTCTGGGACAAAAGCTATTACTCTGTCCTTCAACAAGTCAAGCACTCTGTGTGGGATAGAGTGATGTGTTTGTTTACTTCATTACTTACGGTTTCCTTACTCAGCAAACGCTTTGTCCTTACATGTCCTTCTGTCCTTTCGCGTCACGTACCATCTTTTGTAATTCTTCATCTTCATTTTCCAAGAGCAGAATAACTATGGCTGTGTTTCCTAATCCTCCTTGGAGTTCAAGTTTTGTTTATTTACGACTTTGGGATGAATAAGTACTGCATGACAGAACTTTCCCAGAAGACAGTGGACTCACTAGAGCAGAGAGTCACTCTGTTGATGGGGTCCTGAAACTTTCACAGTTTTAAAGCTTACAACAGCAAAATTAATTTTGTAAATAAACTCTGTGGGTTCTGTAAAGACCTCTAGTCCTGCTGGGTACATCCATCTGAGCCCAGGTATAGAATCAGAACTTCAACTTGCTCTGTCCTGCCTTGCTTCTACAGCTTTTGTGTCTCTCATGTCTCCCTCTGAAATACTGTATGCGTAAACAGGTCTGCTTACAAAGTGGCTTTCATATTACCGTAGGATGAAGTTTTTCTTAAAGACTAAAAATGATTGATCTGAGGCAGACAAAGGGGCTGGTTCTTGCATGGATGTTTCAGTCAGATATTGTGTGATTTGTACATGAAAATGTTATCAGAATAGGCAAAATTTGGAAGGGAGTTAAGAAGAAAAACAGTTACCAAAGCTTTATCAGTTTGGATGTAATTGTGAACTCAATTGTTGCTCTGCTCCATTTTTTATTGCGGAGGAGGATTTGCCAAGGCTGAAAAATAAATGAATCCAACTTTCTCATAAAAACGTACTTTGAAAAAGATCATTGACTGTGCACTGGCCGTTCAATGACTTTCTCAGCATTTTTCTTCACATTAACAAAATGAAGGTGTTTAAAGACTCACATGAATGTTCACAATGCACTTGTTGCTAGGCTATCTACTGAAAATGTTACTTTCATTTTTGCAAGAGATGAGAAGGAGAGATTAAACTCTTCCTGACGTGCTGAAAAATATTCTGTCTTCAAAAATATTCATAGTGAAAGCAGTTAAAATACATAAATATGTTCTTGCTATTGCTTTTTTATATATGTAATTCTTGCCATTGCTGGACAGACGATGCTGTATGACTGAATCGGAAGTTGTGGAGGACAAGCATTTCTCAGTAACTCTTAAGATAGAAACAGTTTCAGAGCACCTGAAATAATGAAAAAAAATCACTGAATGCAAATGACAGCTTTCATCTTCCTTTATGAAGCACATGCTTATGAATATATACATTTTTGCATATGTAGAATCTCAAGTGTATCTGCCTTCCGATGAATGAAAGAATAAGGAAATTATGTATTCAGAACTAGTTAGGAGTTTGCTTTTTTTGTTGAATTCTCCAATTTAATTGAAGTTGCTTTCCTGAGATGGAACATTTCTAAGACGCTGCCAGATTTGAGAAGGGAGCACTGTTATCCCCGTCTCCTTACATCTAGAGGTTTTGTCCTATTTTAAATACCAGTGTTGCTTTTGGTGATATTAACAGCCTTTTGGCAGTTCAGTGCTGTCTGTCTGCACAGTCTGTCCATCTAAAGTAGCGGAGCATGAGAAGCTGATCTCCTAAGGGAACTACAACAATATTGACAGGCTTGACTGACATAAAACCAGTCTCTGTCTTTCACCTCCACTGAACTCTTAGAGTAAATTCAGGGCCTGATTGAAAAGGGATAGGGCTTTAGCCATTGACTTCCATGGGAACAGAATTCAAACACTAGCAACTACTGCCCTCTCCTAAAGCAGCCCTGAATATCTTGGCAAATACTGTTTAGAAGCACTATCAATTTGATCCCACTTCCTTCTTAGGACTGAAAGCCAAGTTCAGGGCTATTTATATCTTATTAACTAGAGCAGGCTTTGGATGGGAACTACAGCAAGCATTTAAATCTTCTTGAAAAATGGGTTACGGCTTAATGACCCTTGTTCAGGTTAAAGCTGTTATTTATTCTTGATATTTGTATTTGTTACTGTCAGGTAGAAGTCAAAGAAAGAGCAGTGCCTTCTATCTTGAAGAGTTTATCAGGATGAAATAGCCTGAAATTTGTCTCAAGTGAATCAATTCTCACTTTTCTGACAGGAAAATACCAACAGTAGATTTTCCAGATATGCTTCAAAATACCACACATGCTCAAAACTTTAAGGATGTCAAGAACCATACAAAAAGATGTGCTTATCGGTTCAAAATATGAACATCCACAGATACCCAAATTACATTTTCTATCAAGTCAGCAGTACAAAAGGTGAGAGAAAAGGCAGGGACACAGGCACTTATTTTCAGTCAGTGTCTTCATACAGAGGAAAGGGAGAAAAGTAGAACTTCAGTCCATAAATTGAAGAGTGTCTATCTGGAATGGAAGAAGGCAAAAGCAGGAAAAGTTTAAAAGATTCCCCTTTTTCCTTCCTCCCCTTCTGAAATATTTGGGCATAAAATATCCCACTTCAGCTGCAATCCTTTGATATTATTCACGTAATGTCGATATTGTATGAATAGTTCCTAAATATTTTCTTTTTGAATTGATAACCGTGGTACCTCATTGTGATTTTTTTCTTGCCTGAAGCAAATTTATTATTTTTAAAGCACTTCTGACATTTCATGAAACTGTTAAAAAAGAATTCTACTTAGAAATAGTTTTGCTGATACAGCGGAATAGGATATGCTCTTTCCGGTATCTTCTGTAGTTATGTATTTGATTAGTAAGAATGATTGTACTAATGTCAAATATTCATGTGCATCTGATCTTGCAAAACCTAAAGAACCTTTCTTACAAGGGATTTCAATAAGGCTGAAGTAAACCAAAGATTTGAGTTCTTCTGTGTACTTAGAGAAACATGTTTGAACCCCTAAGACTCTGTTACACTCTAGCTTATGTCCTGAAAGAAGAGAGATTATTAATTTCATTTCTTTGTATTTTGAGGCTGGTTACCATAGTTGTTTCCAGGTGTGAACTATTAAGACCTATACCACTTCAGAGCCAATAAGATAATTTTCTGTCTTGCTGGATGTAATATGCTACGTGCCTGTGTTTTTCAAAAAAAAAAAAAAAAAAACCCAAACCAACAACCCAAAACCATCTTATCTGGATTCTGTCTTCCTGTCAGAACATTTTCTTTTGATCTTTTATGTTAATGTTGATTGACACAGATCAACTTTTTCCCCAGAATTCCCCTCAGTTTGCTGTAGAGGAATATAACCTCCCGTGCAGAAACTTGCCTGTGAAGGGCATAGTACCATTGTCCTTTTCAGCCTTCTTCCCTACCTCCTGAAAAGTCCGTACAGTGTTTTTCATGTTTTTTCAAATGAGGGGTAAAGTTGTTTGGCAGTTCTGTTCAGTCTCAGTTAACTTTAGGAAGTCCCAAGTTAACAGCTAAGAGGTTGTCAGATGGTAATGTTGAATATTGGGAATTCCAGAAATGGCAACAGCTTCCTATTTGTGGTTGGCTAATATATAGAGAGAATATGTAGTAAACCATGTAATTTCCTAGTTTGCTCAACCACATCGTAGTATATGAGCTAATACCACATGTGTACATTAGCAGACGATCATGGCATGTATAAATATCCAATGTGCATATTGTTTTTACATGCTCCTCCTAATGGTATCTTATGTTGCTTGATAGTTGTTCAGTGCTTAAAACAAAAAGCTTTTGAAGCTTCAGATGTGATGTTTAATAGGTCTTTAATGCTGGCTTAGCACCTGCTCCTCCCTCACAGTCACATCAAAGTGAATTGTAAGTAACCACTCTGAAATCATGCAGCACCGCACTGTGGAGTAAAACTGGTGAAAGTGCAGGGCAATCAGCCCTGTAAAATCTCTCCATCTGCAGAAAGAATCTCCATAGCCACCTGGATGCTTTTAAACCTTCATTATTTTAAATTTAAAATGGTTGGCTGAGCATTGCTTCTACCAAAATCTGATACAATAATCGAAGTCAGAGGTAGGGAGGGACCTCTGGGGTCACACAGTCGAGCTTTCTGCCAATAATGGATTGTTCCCTGCAGTTCAGTTTTTAGTGACCCTGGAAATTACTAGCCTGGTAAAATGGTAATGAAAAAACAAAGCTGTTCAAGCTTCAGAAGTAGCCAAAGTGATGCTGTCCCGGTAAGAAACTGTGGTTTTGGTGTGAGATTCTCGATGTGCATTGCTCCTTGGTTGCAATTTTCAAGTGATCGCAGTTTTAATCCAAACTTTCTGACCCGTTTTGAGCTGGCTGTAACTAAGAGGTTGGGGGAGGTGAGCTTGTTTTAATATTATATGACCTTATCTCATTCTTTAACCAAATCATAGTATTTATTACAAATAAGTAAATCTGCAACTTGACTAACCCCCCTACTGCAACATTTCCTTCATGTCCCTGCACTTTTATTTTTTCAACATTTCTAACCTCCCAGAAACAGAAAATGAGGAGGAAAAAACAGATTTCTTGCTTTTTTCCGTCAAAATCCCTGGTTAATTAATTAGAGCTTCTACTTCTCATGCCTGGGAACCCAAAAATTCCTGAAAAGATTCAGAAGTGACACATCACTTTTAGATTTCTTTCAACCAAGCCAGTATTGGTTTACTTCTCTGTTGATGCAGGCAATAAGGGACAATCCTGACATACACCTAATGAAGCGGGTAGAATTTGGCCCCTCTTTTAAGAAGGAGGCAGCAAAGGCAAGCTCCCACCGGCAAGCTAATTACAGTTTTGGCTGAAAATTATTTAGGAGGCTGGGTAGATGGGAAAAGATCCCAAGACAGAGAGTTCCCTTCCTGTTGTACCCATTTGATGTGTGGTAATTTCTTCACTAGGGGGCCCTATTGTGAGCTGCCTTTTGGGGTCTGCAGCTCTGTGAATATCCTTTCTTCCCAGGGCTCCAGCCCCCCTGACTGTTCTATTCACACACACCAGATCTCAGTTGGAGAGGAAAGGGGTTTTCTCAGCTGCCAACTTGCTTAAAAGAGGAGTTAAGCGGAAAAGAAAGCTAATTGGACTGTGCTTGGCAAAAGTCTCTATTTTATTCTGTTTATTCAGATTTTGAAAGGATTGGGTGCCCAGAAACATAGAAATAGTGAGAACACTTATTCCTTAAACAGATTCTTGCAAAGTTTTTACAATAAAAACAGAAAGCTGCTTTAGTAAAGCAGTGTTTATCCTTGCACTAATGCTGGTCATGAATACGTGCCTAACTTAGCTGGAACTAATGCCTGACTCTACTATTCCACTACAGCAACTTAACATTCTGCGTAGGCTGATTATTTTTTCAACAATATTTGCTAAATTCTTTTAAGGGCTGCCAGTATATATTTTTTGAAGCTTAGTTAATAAGAACAGCTGCCAGTGGAGTCAAGGCTAAAAGAGGCAAAAAATATCTGCAGAAGGCAAGATTTTACTTCAAAAGATCCGTATGACAAAGCACTACTGTTGCTGGTATAATCACTTTCTTTGGGGGGGATGCTAATATAGACTGGGTTTCTTGTCTTCACAGCCCCCACTGAGCCTTTGCTGTGCAAATTTGCTGATGGAGGGCAAAAGAAGCGCCAGAATCAAAGCAAATACACACAGAATGGAAGGCCGTGGCCCAGAGAAGGAGAGGTAAGTGCCACGTGGCAATTATTTTCCTGGGGTTTGGCAGGAGTCAGCTGCAGACCTGGAGGTCTGCCTTTCAGAGCTATGAAGAAATCAGATTGCAGACAAAATAGAATAGTTTCACACAGAAAAAGGTATATAAGCAGGGGGGAGAGGGAGGCTTGTAGTAATGTGTGGAGTGTAAAGTCAGAGGAAAAGAGAATTTCAGAGCTTGGTGTGGAACTGTGCACAGCCTTGTCACACTGCGAGCGCTCTGTCTGCAGCCGGACCCAAGCCCAGTATTCTCTCACTGGTGTTCCATCAGCACCCATGGTGTAACTTTTATAAACCCCAAATCAATTAACACCTAAGAAACTCAACAATGTTATTTCCTCCGTATAGTTCCTGGTGATAAAACATCATCAGGGAATAGGTGGGTTGTTACAAAACGGAGAGTTGCACTTGCACATGCAAATGTATGGTCCATGTAAAAGTTCTCCAAAAGCTTATCTCAGTTGGGCTCTTCATTCTGTCCAAGACAAAACAGTTTCCAGTAGCCTCAGCTCCGTCATGTGTACACAGTTAAAAAAAATATCTAATGGTTGCTTTCTGCTCTGCTGCAAATAGTCTGTAACTGGAGTTTCCTTTCTGTGTACTTGTACATGAAGTGGCTTCAAATGTGGGTGAAATAAGAAAGGAATTTATCTGACTCTTCAAGAGTTTGTTTACTCTTCTTGAATGTTATTGTAGGATAAAGACACTTGAATAAATGAGGTAGATCTAGCCATAGTACCTTCTTATGCATGATTATAGCTACGAAGACTGAAGAACTTACAAGTATTTCTGTCCTAAACACTTACTCTTTGTGTTGTGAAGATTTAGACTTCAAGGAAAAAACAAAAGTGTGTTGCTCAATTGCGACCCACTAGAATAGAAATTGGTGGGTTTTTTTTTCTTTTTAGGGTTTTTTTGGAGAGTTTTGCTATATTTACTTCAATTTTACAAAGCAAATAAACAAGAAAACTATTTAGTATTTCTAAGTTACATGTTTCTGGAGGGTGTCTGGTTTTTTGTAACTACCTGATTTTGCTAGCTTATACTTTTCGGATCATTAGCTTATGACATATATACTCCAGCATGATTGGTGAGCTCCTAAAACAAACAGAAAGACCTCTTGAAAGCATAGATATTTCTCCTTCCAGCAAGGTGGTTATTGTATGCTGTTCTAACAGCAGTGCTCCAGAAATATTTTTAGCTTTGTGGGCTGAAATTGCCAGTGTGGCAGCCACATTTGCTACAAGAGATTGCAGGAGTCTCCAAAGGTTCATTGCAGTCTCTTATGTTGTGTGTCTCAAAAAATTGAGACATCTTCTTAGGAGCCGTTATGGTTTGTCACGTTAAGGATCTACTGAGGAACAAATGCCCAAGAAATACCTCAAGCAGTAGACTCAGGTCATCATATAGAGAGCTTGAAAAACAAAGGTCTATATACAGGAGACAATAATAAACCCTTAATAAGGTCAACAATCCATATTTTAAAGACCTCTAAATCCCTGTTTAAATAGTAAGTGCCATAATCGCTATTATCTCCACTGTGCTATACTTCTTTCAGTTCAAATCAATAAACAAGAGAATATAAAGTTAAAGCCAACAAGCCACCACTATGCCTATAGCCTCAGGGCATCAGCTTATTACATCGGACGTAGTTCATTTGCTGCTAGTGGAGTGGCTTATATTAAGTACAGTGATATCCCTGTGACCTAGAGGCAGGGTGTGGTTGGTGTGTTTATAGTATCAACATTTAAAAACCAGTTTTCAGTGCTGGGAAACATCATTCTGATGACCATTGATGGTCCCTTCCAACCCAAGCCGTTCTATGATTCTATAATTCCTTATTGTTGTTCACAGTCAACTACAGAGCTGTTGTCATGGTATGATCTACAAATGTGGAAAGATTGTAAAGATACAAACTCAGAAATATTTCAGGCTAGGAATGTGCTCCGTTTTCTTAGACTTTCTTAGATTTTCTCAGATTTTCTCTGTTTACTAATGTCTGGTTAATACCTTGCTGCACATCAGATATTTACTACTCAAAGCATCAAAGACAAGGGTAGTTGTTCTCTTTTAGGGTCACTCATTTATTGGATTTCTTCCCCAATGTTGTTAATTTTCTTCTTTCCAGTGTAAAATCCTTCTGTGCAATTACTCATGTTTTATATGCAATAGGGTTTTTCTAACTCTTTGTCCTTTAATGATCTTACTCTAAGCATGACGTACAATTCAGTTGTTCTCTGTGTAGCAGCACTCGGGTAACCTTCCTACAATTACTCCTGTCGGCTTTAATTTCTTTAAAAAAGAACAGGCAGTGAGTAGTGAGAAATAATTGATATATGACAAGTGTCATAGTTCTGATTACAAATGGGATCTGGAAATATTCCCCACACCTCTGCTTTTTCTTGATTTCTTCCCCAAAGAAAAGCATTAATATAGTGTCCAAGAGATTACTCCCTCAAAATTTCCACCCTGGGCAAATCCTGTGGTATCTACACCAAGATGTATTTGGCTATTATTCAGATAAGCCTCTGCATTCTTGAATACTTACGTGAAGGGCATTTCTAAAACTTCCGAGGTTTAACCAGCATTAACACTGAGCGTGCATGAGGATTATTGCTCAGAAGGGCAGACCCCAGACAAACGGCACTAACAGTTCTGTCACCGGCCTCAAATTTGAGCACGCAAAGTAAAGACAGGCAGCTGTGCCCAGTACTCTGCTGTAGGGGGGAAATGGCAGGAGACTTAGCGGGGAGGAGCAGGTTTTAGCTCTCTGGCCATGCTGCTCTCAAAGGTTTTGCTCTCTTTTATGGAGACCTTCTGTGGAATTTTATAAGAGAGGATTACTTTTTTAGGCAAAGTTTTCAGGCCATACTGCAGAATGTAATAGAAAATCTTATTCCTTTCATACATTTTTGTAGATTGCTTCATAACCACATAGAAATACTTCAGTTGGCTGTTAAATTGGCTTACCTTTTAAAGTCAAGTCTTTAGGAATACAATGAATTTCTCTAGGGCTTTTTGAGGGGGTTTTTTGGTACTTGGTTACCTGGCCACTTGTAACCAGGGAAGAATGCCTGACCTTGAATAGAGCTTTCTAGTCCTTACCCTTCCACTCCTGTTTGAAGCCTCAGGAAATACTCAGCAGATTTATTGCGGCATTTGACTGAGGATTTGTGATGGCTGACCAGTTCTGGACTAAGGAGCCAAGAGCTTAGATTACTGATGGCTTTGTAAAAGACTGTCAGATGAGACATCGAAGATACAGGTGCGATAAATGTACAGTGAAACCTGCAAATGTTGGAAATATTTGCAGTGAAATTCTGACCTAATAACTGACACAATTTCTGCACAAAGTTCAATTATTTTTTTCAGGGTAGTTTTTCCTGAGTCACACTGGTTTAATTCAGCACTCTGTTTTGAAACTTTCCCTGACAAGATCATGTTGAGATGGTGATAGAAGGTAATCACATTCAAATTCTGTCTGTAAAATATTTGATTTAATTTACCTCTAAATTGCAACTGACAAGTCTAAACGTGGATGACGTATCTCAAAAAAAATATTCATTAGCTGAAAATGCATCCAGGGAATCAAGAGTACAAATTGAAATCAGACTGGATTAAAAACTGCAACTTAAATTTTACAGCATAATCTTTTATTGCAGATTTACTGAAACTTTGTTTTTGTTATACAGAATTAAAATCTTTTGATAAGTGTATTTAAGAGAGGGTTTGTTGAAATTTATCTCGTAGAAAGGGAGAAATCTCACGTAAACTGAAAACGAATGAAATGCTTTGCCTCAGCCCAAAGTTTATTATTGTTTGCATTCTTCTAGAAAGAACAGTTCTAGAAATGGTAGCCTTCCTATACCTGGTCAGGCCAAAGCGATTAAGTATTTTTTTACAGTCACGGTATTTTGAAACCTTTGATACTTCATTTGCAAGTTTCTGTAAAATTTCGACCATTTAAATATTTGTGTTGTCTTTCTTGCAAGACGGTGTCACCGTTACAGTATTGGTGCATATATCACAACAGCAACATGCACCATTGAATGCGACCCCCTTGTCATTGAATTTGGTCTGATGTCTATAATGATACTTAATAATTGGCACCAATAATTCTACTATTGATTGCTTTCCTGCTTCTGTAATCTGGGTTACATTTTTGTGTCTAAATAGCTAAGAGGTTAACCTCTATTTCTTCCCCTGCCCTCTCTTCCTCTTTTCCCCTTTTCTCCTTGGTTTTCTTTCAAGATCAGTTGGTGAAATGTCTAAAGAATTAAACATGTTTTTAATTCTTTCTTAAAAAAATAAGATGACCTAGTAGTTTGGGAATGTTGCTTTTGTTAACAGTTTCTCTTTTTATCTGCTACTCATTACAATTTTGTCTAATGCAAACAGCAATTTAGAGAGAAAAACATATAATAGGTAATTTGAGAGACTTCCCGATTTTTTTTTATAAGGTCAGTACCAGTGAAAGGCTGAAGCAGTTGATCCTGGTGCTGGTCATCCCTTCTTTACCAGCAGCAGGCATTTAGAAATTATTAGTAGATCTGTGCCAGGCCCATGTATAACTCAGACGCAGATTACTTTTTATGCTTCCAGGGAGATAGGTACTACTTGTGTTCCATAACCATCAGTGTCTAGGACTGATGTATTTTATACCTAGACAAATAATTTTTTACTTTTCTGTGGGAGACAATTTCCAGGCCTGTCCAGATGTGCAGTAGTACCCTTATATGCAAACCATGCACAAAGACATTTACTATATATTTAGCATGCATGTAAGTTAGATAGGGCAGTATTTTGCATGCTTATTTTCAGCAAAAGCTTAGTTTAGCAAAGAGAGGAATTGAACCTGAAGAGAAGCCTACACAGAGGGACAAAGTAGAAGGGCAGAAGGTAACTGGCAAGTAAGTGAAAAGGTACAGAGCAATGAGTTAAAAATTCTTCATGACACAAGATGCTGTCATTGTGGGCAATGTTTTGAAAAGGTGCCTAAGTGGCACAAATACCAAATAACAGTTTAAATGGTTGGATTTTGAGCTTATAAAGCACATAGAAATATTTTAAAATAATGACCTATATGAAATCACTGTCCCTGAAATCAGGATTTTAAAAGGGACTGTTTTTACTCATAATAAAGGGCCACGGTTTGGTTAAAGTAGAATCAGGACTGTACTTGCTTTCTGAGATTAGTTTTCTTAGTTTTCATTTTGGCTTTGGATTTCCTTCTGCGGTGAAAAATGTCATGCCATTTACCCCAGAGATTTTCTTGCAGTTGGGTTTTCCTCCAAATTCTGCTGCTACGACAGTTTTCTTATGCAGAATAAATAGATGTTGGAGACAGGGGAAAAGGACATATCTTTTTCCGCACTCTGCTGTATCCCCAACATATTTGGTGGGCTGTCATTTTCAGTAGTGCTGCAAGCCGCCCCTGGAAGTCTTCCCAACTCACTGTAACACACACATCTAATGTGCAGGTGTGACTGTAACCCACAGCTGATTTAACACTGGATCAGACTGATGGCAAAACAGGTGTGCCAGATCCCCAAAAGCAGATGGTTTGTAGTCCTGAAGATGGCACTGTTAAATATATGAGTTGGCTGTGGAAACATAATAATTATATTTTATTATATATGTCTCTCCGAGGAGGGTATTATCCTCTTTTTTTTTTCTTTTTATCTTTTGTTAAACTTCAGCACTTATCTTTTAACTGATCAGATAAATTGAAGTAGGAACAAAGTGACTGGACCCCAAGAATAGAAGCTGTGTACACCAGACTTCCAGTCCAGTTCTGTAGGACAAAAAGGGGGTTTTGTCATTCATTTTGGTATCTGAACTTGTCATTGTGTTTATCAGCTCAGCCTGTGACCTTCTGAGGTTCATGAATCACTTCCCAAGTTCGACCTCAGTATTATATATTTTTCTCTCCGTAACCACTTTTTTTCTCAGAACTTGCAGTTGCTTAAGGAGCACACATCACTGGCAAATGCTCAATTTCTTTCATATGCATTTATATAGTTAAGAGGTGTCATATTTACATTCTAGATTTCTCCTACTAAAAAGGAAAGGTGTTTTTTATTCAGAATTAAATTCAGAAATATTTCTAATAATGTAGAATATTTCTGACAGAACTATTTAAATAATCAAAGGAAGGAACTCTGCCAAGTTAACTTTACTGGTGACTGAGCTTATTTTATTAAATCACTATTTTAAACGAATCTCATTTGCATTGTTGGTTTCTCCCCCCTCCTCTCTCTTCCTTCCTCAAAGTGTTTCAATCAGAGTATCTGCTGTCAGGGCACAGGAGATCCTTGTGCTGTGGTGCCTGGCAGATATTAGCAGTGGTAACAAAACAAGTACAGGAATTTCAGTGTTGAAACTTCAATTGATTCCACTGTAGTAGCCAAGAGCACACCCATTCCCCTGGGATGGCAGTCCTCCAGCATGAAGAAAGGATGAGGGGATGAGTCAGAGGAAATGGGGAGGAGAGACTTACCTTCTGGTCTAACTCCCACATCACTTTACCACAGAAATCTCTTGAGCCCTAGGCTAATACCTTATTTTCCAAATCTCGCCTTAAGGAGGAGCAACCCAGGGAACCTCCTGCTTGGAAAACCCACCACATCAGTGGATTTCACCCCTTTTTAATTTGTAGGCCTCTCCAGTTTTTTCCAATGGGACCGTGGCCTCCTGCACAACCAGAAATCCTGCGGTGACAGCACCTTCCTTCGCACAGGTGCTCCAGCACTAGGCTTAGGCTGGCCCAGAGCAGGTTCAAGGAGATAATGTATAAGATTCACCTGAGGAAGAGGTCTAGGACATCTCTGTAGCAGGTCGATATTATGGTGAATTTTTGCACACAGAGAGGGAAAAACCTGTACAGTGAGGTGGTGATATGTTGGCGAAGTTGTTCATGAAAGCTGCTTCCCAGCAACAGAGAAGATATCATGCAACCTAAAATTTGGTCATTTACAGGTATTTCTGTTTGCTGGAAGACAGATACTGGGCTGATAAAGGTTGTTCTTGTGAGAGTTCACAAAGATTTGGAAGAGAAATAATAAACCCACCTTATTTCACATGATATTGAAGATGTGATCGTTTTTTTAATAATCACTCTGCAACTTAATCATTTCTTTGAGAGATTTACAAATCCAATTTACATAAGCAATGCAAATGTGATGGTCTAAGAATCTTTTTAATGAGGCAAATGTGCTCATTTGTGTTCAAGTCATAACAAAGAGAGAGAAAAAACCAGAAACAGAACACCTTGTCTTTGCCCATGGAAAAATTTTCACAGCAGTGTTGAACAAAGGCCTTCAAACTGCCTAGGGGAACCCTTGCCTTCCAGAGGCTTTCTGATATTTCCTGCGCTTTATTGAAGGAAAGAGCTTAAATTTAAAGAAAGGTGCAGACTGGATCTCTTGTTATTAGAATCTGTTTGCTCACCGATGTCAATAATTAGAAAACTGCAGCAACAAAATAGCAAAAATCTTCATTCCGTTGTCTTAAGTTCAGACACTTTGGTAAAAGTAAGTAATAAGTAAACATACATGGTTTAAATAGTCTTTTTAAAAAAAACAGTATTGTAAACAAGCTGGTTTTATTTCTGTGTCACTTGACATTCTGAACAGACCAGTCAAGTAATCAATGAGAATGGCCTTTATTTATTATTCTGTTTTATTACTTTAAGGGACTGCATGTTGAAATGTTGAGGTGCAGGAGTTTCATTCAGCAGCTAAGTGTATGTCCATTATCTGGCTGAGCGGCATAAAAATTCTGTGGTTCAGTTGTTCCATCACAGAAGATTTATCTGACAAATATTTTCGTAAAGCAGCATTCCATCATCAGTGCCACTCTCTCAGGTGGCATTTAATCAGGAAGTGTCACTATCAGAAGAAGGAATAAGACCCTGTCCTTCCACTGAAACATGAGCAAAACATTGGATGAAAAGACCCGGAAGAAAATACTCTTCAGCACAACAGAGGACTGCTATAGAGGCATCAGCCAGTGCCTCGGTATAGTTAATAGCATATTAAAGCACAGTGACAGCTATATTCAGTTCTGGTTTTGACAGAGTAAGCTGGACCTGTATCACGTGGAAGTCTGAGGCCAACTCTGATATTCTGTATTTGGTATTTTTGGAATTCCTGTTTGTGTGCTATGGAGGAAAGTGCACACAATTTTCCAGTAAGTTATTATTGCTCATCAGTTTTTATTCCTGATGAATGAGGATGCCTCAGACCATAAATCTTTCACTGGTCCAGGCTAACTGTTGCCTCTCCTGGGCTTCCAGCCAGCTTAATTTTGTAGGGAGGAATTACACAACTTGATGAGAAAGAAGTAAATAGTCCTCTGTTAGCAGCTACTTGAAATAGCAGCTGTTTAAGGCTATTCAGCAATGGGGGATATTAGCAATATTACTGGGCAAACTGTAGGTGGTGTACCATATGCACGTATTGCCACACGCTGTGTCGTATTTGTCTAATGTGAAACTTTCATTTACTGGCAAATGGGATAGTGATATTTATAGTGGTCACTGCTGAAGTACTTGAACAGATTCTGGTAATCTGTTACCGTGCAGTATGGATGTGTAGCATCAATAAGGATACGCATGTCTAGCCTTTCATATTTTGTACTTGCCAGACCCACAGCCGTGTCCCTTATTTCTAGTACCAGTAATGTGTAATGGACTTGATGCTAATATATAGAAAAGAGAGTATGTGCAGTTTGTCTGCATGCACCCACACGCAGGTCTGGGGCATGAAGGGGCTGGAGGGCAAGCTGAGGGTCAGTGCATAAATGCGAGCTCAAATATCCATGAGACAAGTAACTGAAAGCAGCGTAAACTTGTGTTTGCAGGTCTCATGTGGACACTGAGGACTGTTAGGGCTCCAGTGAAGGAGCTGCTTCAGTTTATCCTTTCTGCACCATCATTCTTATTTGTCTCAGAGAAACTAAAGAAGAGCAATTGTTCATTTTCCCCTTTCCTCCCAGCCCTCCCTCCCTTGTTGCCACTTTGTCCCCAGGTCACAGTAACGTGAGCTGTGGGATATAGTGAGCTCTGATCCAGGCAACTCTAAGGACTGTTAGATCTAGAAACTCCCTTATTTAGAAAGCTTGGATCTCTCATTTCCGAAGGCATTATAAGAGGTTTTTTTCATAGTCTTGAGTAGATGTGTGATGTTAAAATGTCAACACCTTGATTTATAAATAATATCTTATTTTTTTAAAAAAAATTGTTAGAACTAATTTTTCTGTCCCTTTAGGGCTTGTACATGCTATTTAACTTGTCTTTACCAGTGCAGGGATATAAAAAGAAAGCAACAACAAGTTTTACAAGTGTTGAAAAGAGAAAGGAAAATAAGACAGGATTTTTTCTCTAAAATGTATTGCAGACAAAAAATATTTATGATATTAAAGTTTTACTGTCTCTCTTGGGATGAACTGTCTAGATTTCCATTAGTAATTAATGCAACCTTACCAAACAATATAATATTCTGAGAATGTATACGACATAAGAATATAAAAAAAGTTAAGTAGATCATCCCTTATGATTTTCTAAGCTAATTTATTTTTTCACATCAAAATTAACAGTGGTTGGGGTCACCCTAAATTCGATTCTTAGACATTCTAAACTTGCAGAAAGAGCCATTTTTACTTTTCTTTGTATGAAATGAATGTATTTTAAAAAAATAGCCATGTGTTCTTGGCCTTAGTCTCCTGAATTATCCTTTGCTTGGGAGATAGTACATATTTTATTAAAACAATGGCATTTTCAATAAGCAAAGCATTTGCCCTAGCATCTGCTTAAAAGAATAATGAGAAAAATATACAAATTTAATAACGACATGAACATTTATTTTGGCTGCATAAGGTAGTGTGAACCAGAAATTCCTTTTGGCGTCTGGAAACTTGCACCATCTCCTCTTAGAAGAGTGTGCAGCTGCTGGGCTAATCTCGCTCTTCCAGGAGTGCTGCCCGCTCTCTGCCTGCTCGTTACCAGAGCATTTACCCTGGGTGCTCACCTGCCTGCATGGGAGCCAGCCAAGCCCAAACGCTTTCCTGACCTGTCTGAGCAGCCATCTGGAAGGGGGCAGATGCTGTTATTCAAAAGTGCTTTGGTAGATGGGTCCAGGGGCATTAAAAGCTCCCACCAGGAGTGCAGACCCTGCCGCGTGGTTGGTAAAGCACCTGTCCTTGAAGCAAATGCTGCTGTCTCCTGTCTCGTGCAACAAGCATATGGTCTGTATGACAAGTGGAGAGAAATACAGTGCCTTGGGGTGGGATGGTGCCGTGGCCATTTTTCAGCTGCTCCCAAAGAGAGAGCAGCACCTTGAGTAATGGGGGTCCTCTGCTCTCTGCTTCTAGCCCCTAGATGTCTTCCCATCTCCTGGCAGTGTCTTACATTGGCAAGTATTTCACAGAGGGAGGGGGAAAAAAAAAAAAAAACAGAAGACAGAAGTCAAAGCAAATGCAGTATGTGGGAGGAGAGGTTGTCAGTCCCACATCTTAAAGTAAATGCTGGGGAAAAAGCTCGTCCTTCCCGCGCAGCCCTGGCTGCCGTCTTGGAGCATAAGGTGGAGCAGGAAATTCAGTCTCCAGCCCTGCTCCCTGCCTTTCCTGCCATACCTGTGGATATGTCTGCTAATGGTGGCGGTGGTGACGGTTGTTAACTGGACTCTGTTTTGACGCTGCCAAATCCTTTCACACAGGTCACCATCTGCTTGGTGGTGAACGGCAGTTGAAAGGCTCTGTGTAGCCCATTAACAAATTCTTTTGCTGTCCAGACCTCTGAAGTATTTTAAAAGCCTTGTTTAAAAGCTCAAGCACTTTTGTTTTGGGGTTGTTTTTTTTTTTGGTTGGTCTTTTCTGCTTCACAGCCCACTTTTTGTTTCTTGCCTCATGGTAATGAATTAACAGTAAGTATGAGTGACAGCCTGGGGAAATGCTAGACTGGGGTCACGCAGGGTGTGGCCTTTGTAGGAAAGATGAGACTCCTTCCTGAGAAGCTCTCGTGAAGTTGGCTTTAGAATATTTACCACCTACCTGTCTCACAGGCAACAGCAGGATTTGGCCCTGTCTTGTTACAGTGAGCAGTCAGATGTAAATGCATTGATCTCAGTGGAATTATTAACTGATGCTGGTGCAACAAAAACACCATTTGCCCTAAATGTTATGGAGAGATGACAACCAACATACGGAACAGATCTATTTCTCCGGGATCTCTCAGGCAGGGGAGGTAGCCAATCTGTCTGTGCTGCTTTGGGCCATCCAAGCTTCCCTGCAGAATTTAGATTTCTATCTAAGTTGCATTCAGGTTTTATTCCTATTGGCTTACTATATGTTTAATGACTTTTTTTTTTTTTCCTGCAGTAATAGTAAAAATCTGTTTTTCTTCCCTAACTATGTGCAGGCTGGCATGGCTTTGACATACGATCCAACAGCTGCTATACAGAACGGGTAAGGAATGCGAGTTTTCTTATGCCTTTTTAAAAATTGTTTTGAATGCCATCTTCTGTTTTCTCTTTCTGTAGTGAAACTTATTCAGAAGCAAATTCACTCAGTCATATTTTGTCTGAAGCATGTAATGCTATATTGTCTAATTCTTCTTTTAGTTTCCCTTTTGTTTTTATGCCCTCTTGTTTGTAATATCCATTTGAATGGGAAGTTGTTTTTCCTAATAGTTTCCATCTCCATTTGGCAAATGGTAGTGGATTTTTTTTAATCTCTCGCTGTCATGAAGTGGAAACCGGTAAAGTTTCCCTTTACTGACTTTGCTTTTGTTAAAATAACCGTTGAAGATTCCAGCATATTTTGGATAATAGAGCTGTTACTTCATCTGGGGTTCTCTCCACAGGCAGGCTGGCTGGCTTCCATGGCATTGTCTGAATAGAAGTGCCAAATAGGGAGAAGGCCTTAAATCAGTGTGTAAGCAGATGGGATTTAGGGGTAAAATTCTGAGCAACACTCTTCTTCATTTCTCAACTACCATTTGCCAACAAAAAGAACTGTAACTTTTTTCAAATTTAGCAGAGAAGTTACATCATCTTGTTATCTACCTGCATGATTATATTTCCAGTTATTTCATGAGTTAGAAAAACAGAGCCTTGAAATCTAGCTATGCTCTCAGATAGGTTAACAACAATTAAGAGAAGCGGGAGGTTCGGCTCTGAACTCTTTGACAGCCACTCTTTGATCAGAGATATGTTTGATATGATTATCAAATTCCATGCATACTCCCGTCTGTGTTCTCCAGCTGAAGGGAAGAATGTATCGATATAGACGAGAACGGCTTTATTTGTTAAATATTTGTTAGAGCACTGCTAGTTGAAGCATTTAGGAAAAAAACTAACATTCCTCGTAGTTTAAAAAAAAAATCATAGTAGTATATTTTGCCTAATTGCCCTTTACAAGCAGTAGCTTTGTAGGACTCGTGATATTCCCATCTTGTGGAGGAAGTGGCCAAACCAGAGCAACTCAGAAAAAAAGAGGGGTTTTGCAGAGTTGTGATTTCAGAATCCTCTGGTTCTGTTTCCCTGTTCTGACCTCCCAAACGAGTCTGTCTTCTCTATCGTCATACTTGTCAGCTGGTAACACATTATAGGCTATAAATAAAACCATCACCAGTTCATAATCCACCAGTGCTTCATCCAGACAACTGGCTTTTATTTCAAATTAATTCCTGCATGTCAGTTGTGTGAATGTTTTGGAAACTGTAATTTGAATGATCCCTTCAGGTTAATTTCATTTTACTTCAAGAACACTTTTTTTTGAAATTATGAAAGTTATCTCAGAATCAGACATTATTTTTGTCAAAGAGTACCCATACTGCTCAGATGTTCAGGCTGCTCAGATGGTTTGGTCACTCAATTGTTTGAACACGCTGTCACTGATCATTGGGAAAAGAAATAGAGAGACAATGGAGAATTTCAGCTCTGCAGTTTTTTAAATGTTCTTTTATTTTTAAAGCATGAAATAAACTACAGCACTGAATATCTCTCTAAGAGTGACAATTAATTGCCGCTTTGACATATCTCTTCTTTCTAGAGTGTCAAAATATTTTCAATTTCATCAGGACAAAACCATCTCATTCAAAATGCTCTTATGGTGAGATCTTCACTGTATGCAGCATCATGAGGAGAAGCTCCTACTATGCAGAAAAATTAATCTGTCCACCAAAAGTCAGACAACTGTTGTTCCGTCCTTTGGTTGCATCTTTAAAATGCTGTCACCTGAGGATCACCAGGCCCCTTTGGTTACAATTTCTTTTTAGCTCCCCAGGCATTCACATAATAGTCTCTACATATCTTGTAGTTATAAATTTTTACTGTTTTTCATAAGACTCTTTAGTTGCAAGTAAAAATCCAGCTCATGAGTTTTATTTTAGCTAAGACGAGGAGCACCTTGATGCTTTGCTTGTAAAATGTGCAAATGCAATTTGTTGCTCACTGGCACAAGACACGGGTGTCATAGCAGGTGTGTGGCCATGGTGAAAGAGAGTTAAAGGCTCTTAAACACTATGAAGTAAACTGGGTTAACTTAATCGTCAATGAAGGGGCGTTAGGCAAACACAGTGCTCTTCCTCACAGTGAGCAGAGTCTGGAAGTGAGCACAAAGCCGCTGCTTGCAGCCCTCGTGTGTTGATGGTGTGCCCATACCCACCCTGTGGGTAAAATGCTGCATCATACTTTGGCGGTAAAGTGGACCAAGCTGTTAAGGTTTGCGTGGAGCAATGTCACCAAAAAGTCTGTAAAAACAAAGACCACTTCCTTGTAGCAGGCTGGTGCAGCAGTCAGGTTACGTGGGTGTTGACCCTGCACACAGCTCAGGACTTGTTGATGTGCTGTGATAAGCATGAGTCGCTCAGTCCTTTGGGTGCCTACCAGCGTGGAGCTTAGTCAGCTGAGGCTGGAGATGGGAAATGTAAAGATACCCAAGCCAAGGTGAAGATTCAGCTGAGGTATGAATTACCAATAAAACTTTCTTTTTAAGATTGACTGCGCATGCTGATGTCTATTAGAGTCCTTTATAGGGTTGATAGATACATTTTGATGCATGTAACTTGCTAAGTCCACGCAGGATTATATGGAGGATGGAAGCCTACTAGAAAGACATGCAGGTGTCATGGGGTGGTATTTAAAATTTGCAGTTCCTTAAGAGGTGTGAATTATATTAGGTTTTGGGTTGGGGCGTACCTCAGGGAAGAATCTGGACTCTTGTATGTTGTCCAGATGAAAAGGTGGGTTCTCATTGCTCCTGGTGTAGTACTATCACTTTTATTACCATATAACTGTGTATTTGCCTTGAAAATCTATAGCAGGAATAAAACAAAAGAGAGTGTGAGAGAGGCTTTCACTAAAAATAGCTAAGATTTTTTTCACCACAAAGGAATAGATAATTTTCTTCTCAGTCTATTACATTGTAAAGCTTGATTCTCCATTTCATTATATTGTTTTTATGCCCATGTAACTCTGTTTAAGCATCCAGTGGAGTTACATCAGCGTAAAACTGGTAAAATGGAGTAGAGAATCTGGCCCGTAGTGTACGTATGAGTTACTGATAGATAAGTTACAGTAGATAAGCTCTTTTCCCCTGCCAATCTTTCTGTGCCTTTTTTGTCTTATAATCAGCCTTTTCTGAATTGCTTTTACAAAGGTACTCAGGTTTTATTTTGGGGAGTAGTGTGCCTGTTGTAATATGCTATTGATTTTTCAATTTGTGGTATTAATATTGTTTTAGTGGTTTAATGCACTCATACAAAGAACAAATAGAGCTCTTGTACTTGCACTGTAAGGATGCTCATTTAAAATGTTCCTGAGGCTTGAGTCCTCCTGGCCGTTTGACTCAGACTGCGATGTACTGTATCAGTTTAATATCTGATATCTGGGGGACTATACTGCACATTTGCTGGCCAATGGGCTCAATATTCAGATAGGTCTTTTTCATCTCAAACATCTGACTGTGTGGCTTATTGCAACAGAAAATTGCTGCCTTGATAACGCTTGGTAATACTCTTACATTATTTGAGCCCCAGGATACTATTTATGAATCTAACTTTTTCGGTACTGCCCGCAGGCACAAGGCACGAGCAAATGGTGTTTATTGCAGTGCAAATAGGATCTTGCTCTTGTGCAGATTCTGTGTGGAAGCTTGCACATTCCCCTATAGGATGGGAACCATATGGATTGTTTTTTCTATTTTTTGGCAGGAAAATAGCGACCAGACGCCACAGACAATGCAGTCCCCAAATGCGGAGGGAGAGTTGATGTAGGAGGGGAATATGTGCTTTGTCTGTTAAGCAACAGAAACTGCTCTTAAAGCATTGCCTGTGTGTACCTGATGATGTACTGGGAACGTGGTTCTTTTTAACATCTCTTAAAAACATTTTCTTTTGAGCTCTTTATAAATCCCTCTTCAGGAGCATCCAGAAACAGCTTTTTGGTTCCTAGTGATGAGTTTTCCCTGTGCTTATGGGATCTGGGCATGCAGAAAAGGTCTATTTTTAATACAAGGGCAATGTCCATTTTGCCTCACCCCTGCCACCTGCCTTTCTATGCTTTTGCTTCTAGCATTGCAATTGCGGCTGAGGAGCAGGGACACAGGCTCGTGCCTGCAAAAAACTGCACGGGCCAATATAAGGATGCAAACCATTTATGGAAAATGCAGCTGAGCCTTTTGGAGAGCTTTGCTTAGAGCCCACAGGTCAACTACCACAAAGCTTACAGCTCTCAAAGTACCATACCAGGTACTTTACATTTTAAGGCCAGGAAACTTGGGGGCATAATTGAATATATCTAAAATAAGTCAAAGCCAGTATAATTCATATCTCTTTCCACTCCTCTTTCTGATGTACATATTCTGATGACTGAGAATCCTGTGTTGCCTTGGACTTACTTACAATATGCATCTTCCACCTCATTTCAGCTCCCGCTGAGCCCAAAGGAAAAAAAAAAGAGGGGGAGGGGGAAGTCTAAGATCAAATACGGCAAGGTCAACAGCTGCAGATTTGTTGGGATGCTCTAGGGTTTACACCAGAGGAGGCCACTCTTACATTTTTAGTCCTCTGGTCTTTTATCAGGTCCCCAGCATGTCACTTATGCCAATTACATATTAGGACATTAGCCTGTTTGTATGTAAAGGGAATTTGGGGAGATGCCTCTGTGTCCCATAGGTGAGAGCATGTTGAGCTCTCTTTGTGAGCGGGTGCTGCCAGTGCACGCATGGCTCCAGCACTGCGGCAGGCTAAGCATCTCGTGCCTGGGGGGGTGCTGCATTTGAGTCTGTTCTGAGCAAGGACATCCCTATCCTTGCCATACCACTGTACTTCATGCATGGCGGAGATGTCCTTATCCTTGTTTTAGGTCCCTTTGGGCACAAGTGACACTGTGGCAGGAAGACAAGCCTTTGTCTCTGGGTATAAGGGATTCCTGATTGCAAAATGTTTGACCTAAAGCCTGTCACAGTGACTCAGATGGTTAAACTCAATTTATTGTTATTGAAATTGAAATATATGAACTAGATTTTCTCACACTGTCATTTGCTGCATCAGATTTCCTTCCTTTCTCTTCTTTGACACTTTGGTGCATGAATTTTCACAATAAAGCCGAGTGTCCTGATAGTGTGTTTTATTTGATGCTTATTTGAGAGCATTCCAAAGTGCGACAGAGAAATGCTATTGGCAGGGGTGTTGGAAGGGTTGTATTTTTCACATTACCAGAGTGTATATTCTACAAGCTTATGTACTATCCAGATAACTGCATCTCTAAGCTGAAACTGAAATAGTTAGCTGTCTGTCAAGTTCTTGGCTTAGCACACATTTTCTGTAAATTTGGTAGTATTTGCTGGGATTTATTAGAAAGTTTATTCCAAAGAGTCAGCACTACTTCCAAATGGAAAGTTGTTTCTCCCCTGCACTCATCTTTGTCCGAGCAGTTCATACGCGGTATGAGTATGAGCACAGCATCAGTGCCAGGCTGATGGACAGAATGAGAACAGAATGAACAGAAACGTGTTGTTTTCTCAAAAGATTTTTGTTTTTATACTGACCTTCAGTTTAAGAGGTTTATACGTATTTCTAAACATTATACATTTTACCCATAGAGTAAGTTCTGTCAGTTTGCCATTGACTGTTTTCACTTACCGCACGCAGCATTTCTTAGTTCATCCACTTAGCAATAGCATAGCCAAGGTGATTTCTGGTTAACCTTGATCTGAGAGAAGCCCCATGTAACAGGACTTAGGTAACATATGCATCATGCTAATGCCATCAACGGACCTGACTAGTGCTGTAAAAATCCTTTCCTCCCAATGTTATATGAACTTAATGTTTGATATAAGCCGTGGGATACAAATGCCTCAAAGTTCTCATAATAGGATATATATAAAATTGGGTAAAGGCATAGTTTTAAAATAGCCTCTGTGCGAGCTTTGTAAGGGCAGATAAATGTTCCTAAAATAGCGATATATTTCTATTAAACAAAAAATCACTCAGACGCCACCTGCTGCTTTTGGCATTTTAAAATCTTACTTGGAATAGAGAGAACAAATGATTGCTTCTCTGTCTCCCTCTCCCCTCCTAACTTCGAATGTTTCCGCCCAGCCTTCAAAGACGGCAGCCTGTTTTTCTGAGGCTATTGGTTTGATTGGTTATTTGAGCCTGCATCCAGAATGAATGCATCCAGTCTGAACTAGACTGATTAGTACTAAATCCAGGATGCCAGGGCGATCAGGAAATAGAGCACTTGTTTAAACACCAGTAATGATTTTTTTGTTGCATGGCTCTTATGGAAAGCTACTGTTGATTGCCTCAGCATGGGGAGAAAAAAAACATAAAAAGACAGGGAGTGTAATCTGCTTCACTGTTACAGAGAGAGCATATGTGCAAAATCTTCTGTTACTTGTAAGATTGGTGCATGCTGTACGAGAAAGATCTGCATGAGGTTTAAATCGAAAAAGAGAACACTGCACAGGAGTGTTTCTCTCTCTTGGAGTCCAAAATATCAGCATTTTGACAGCTGTAAGACGACAAACATTCTTTTTTTTAAGCAATTTTATTTTTCTGGCTTACAGTTAAAACTGAAAAAAGGGCAAATGCAAAAATCTTTACAAGCACACACATATTAAGTACTTACACAATCCACCAGTAGTGACATTTTCCAAGTGATAATTTTATCAATAATCATTAATGCACAGGGAAGGAGAAGGAATATAATATTTATTACCATCAAGCAAGAGAGAGTACAACTTTTGTTCATAGCATGCACTAGTGGAAATAAAAACAACTAAATCTAAGATTTTCAGTGCTGCCTGGGGCATTTAGACTTATAATTCCTGATACGTTTCACCAGAAGGTGGGTTTTTTGCTCTCTGCCTAGATGAATATGAAAATTTCAGCCGGAGTTTTTGTAGCCATCCCTTAATAAAATAATTCAGGCATGTATATGGAATGTGTTATTCTCAGCACTGAAGCATTAAGATCTGAAAAGAAAACAGTACCGCATGTAAAAATGAAATCAGTAATATTGTCTTCGATACTGCCTAAGAAATTTCTTTTCACTAGCTAGCGCTCCGGAAAATCAGCTGTCTTTGCATTTCAGATAATTACTTCTTGTATCGTGAAGTTCTATATTTGTGCTAGTTGAAGTGAAAAAAATATGCTTTGTGTAAATATTCCTCCTCCTTTCCATTTTCAAGATCTGTTCAGTGGAGCCATCACATCTTCTGTATTGTGGTTTTGGAAATAGATGGACATAATTACCTGTGTAGACTCTTTTTGTCTTTGTCTGGGAGGCAGTGAATTAGTTAGTCAGAGCCTAGCAGTCGAAGGGTTCAAAAAAATCTTGCTTTTGTCCTTTGTTTGCAGATTTTATTCCTCACCGTACAGTATTCCAACAAACCGCATGATTCCACAGACATCAATCACGCCATTCATTGCTGCTTCCCCTGTCTCTACATATCAGGTACGTCACATTTGCACTTGTCTACTGTGTTTCCCAGTTAATTATGTTTTGGATGTGGATGAAGGCAGAGTGTGTACCACAGAAAATTGTGTGAGTCCTTGTGCTCTTGAGTCACACTTTAAACAAAAGGCTTTCTACTAGTATTCAGGTATCATTTGGTTTAGAGTTTTAAGTGTTTCCTGCAATTCCTTACACTAGCAATGAAAGCCACCACAATTTCTTACTTCAATCAGCTTCTCTAGTAAGCAGCATTTTGCTTCATTTTCAGTTGACAACAGCAGAAGCTTATCATTCTTATTGAAATGTTTTGTCATTTTAGCTCCCCTTCATTAGCCAAAAGGTTTTTTTAAATGCATTTTTTAATACTTTGTGTTGCCTTCATCGTGTTTTGACCTTTTGACCTCAGCTGTATTTGCTCCAGTAAGAGCGTCCTTTAAATGTACTCATTTTTATCCAATAATCCCTGCAAAGCAAGTTACTTGAGGATAACTGTCCTCATATCCTTCTTTAGTCTCCCATATATTTTGTCGTTCAGAATTTCTCTTTTCAGCATATCCCTCACAGATCTTCACTAGGAAATTATTGCCATGCTCTGGCTTTCTGAGATGGAAGTCAAAATCAGGTTGTATAGTTTTATTCTTAGCTGTTCTCTGGGAACATATCACTTCACTCTGAAGCTGGTCGTTGGCTATACATTTTCCCATTGCAGTTACTTCTGTCCTGTAGCATCAGTGCCCTTCCAGGCCTGAGTCCTACCTGCGATAAGCTACCCAAACTTGCAAAGCTGCATGGTGGGTTGTTCTTAATGTTAGGATTGGTTTGTTGGGGCTTTTTTTTTAAGATGGTATGCTACTGCTTACAGGTAATTCTGGGAGGTTGTGCTTACACTTACTGTGTTTTAAACTTGATTTTCAAAAAGATTCTTGTAATTTTCTTTGACTTTTGTGTTATTTATTTTTAGATGGCTATGTAACACTTGCCAAAAAAGTTGTTTTGGTGAGAAAAATTCAGTAAATTGCAACACCAAAGAAATATCAGTGCCAGTGACGTAAGAGTGCGGCTCACATGCACTTCTCTCAGTAGCAAAGCCAGCTTAAGAGTCATACCTCCTCCCTCTTATTCAGGCCACTGAACTCAGGCCACCCAGCCACTTATTCCCATCACTGCTCTACAGTTCACAGTTGCTCTCTTCTCCCATCCTGACTTGAACCATTGCATCGGTTCATGGTTTGATGCATCTGCATGGTTTGATGCATTTGCACCAAAACTATTGATTTTTATTTTTTTAACCCATATCATTCTCCATAGGTAGTTTGCCGTGTAAGCCCAAAGGCATTTGCCCTGGCATGGAGGAAGAACTAGAAGGGTGCAAGAGTAGGAGCAATGAACAGCAGCAAGCTGTGGCAGCTCTAATCTATTTTAACTAATGGGCATTCACAACAGAAAATTATGTAGTAGAGGTGCGTTTGCATATGTGTGCACTGGTGTTGGTTCTAAAAACTTTTTACTGAGCTTGCTTTTCAACAAAAAATCTACTTTGATAAACTTCAACAAGTGTTGAAGCACACAATTATACAATTAATTCTCACCACTTGCTTCATGAACAAAATCACAGGGCGTCTGGCGAATCGGGACCTTGTAGCTTTCTCCTAGTCATCCCTGCTCGTGCTCAGTCTGAGATGCCCCATGCCCATCTCTGTGAGCTTGGGGATAGCTGGTGAGGTGCCCACTGATGGCTGTAGCACAGCTATACTTCTTGCATACTTCCTGTGTGTTGTGGTGCCCAGACTGATGCAAAAGGAAACTAGGGCAGACAGTTTTTGGGGCTGAGTCTGAGTTACGATAGCACGTGGGCCATTCACGCTTAGCACAAGAGAGAGTTACGGCTCAGAGATGCCACCGCAAATGTGCAAGCACTCTGTAATGCATTTAATTGTTAGTAAAATTGATATATCCACGGAATCTGTTACATGTCAGCCTTAAGGCAGAACAACAAAGACAGACGTTGGTGAGGCATATAGAGTTCTGGTGGGAATGGACCCCACGATGCCCCAGGTAAGAGCAGATCCTGGGGGCAGGAACATCTTAAGCCAGCTTTGCCATGGAAGCTTTCCATTAGAATAAGCTTCAAAAACTCTGAATTAGAACTGCAGTTCTTACTGAAAACAGAATAAATCATTCTGGGATCCCTGAAAATGTTATACCTTTGAAAGTTCATACAGATACTTTTGCAAATAAACTTTGAACATTTTATGTCTCCTGCACTGTCGGTTGGATGACATGTTCATCATTACATTGATGGATGAAAGCAAACAATCCAAATGAAAAAATAGGACAACGTGGAATATTGAAGACTGCTTTATGAGAGAGAACAGTGTGGATCATAGAAGTGGTGCAATCGCTCAGACTTCTGACTTTGGTAGAAAACATTATCAAATGAAATTTGAAAGCTTTTTCCTTTGTCAATAACTTTATGAAGCATCAATGAATTTTGCACTGAGTTACATGACTTAAGTCTTTTGCCAAAATTAGCTCCGTAGCTGTAATAGAAAGAATATTTTCAAGTAAATCTTTGAGTTCGTTTTAAACTTTTCTGTGCTAATTAAAAGTATTTGATATGCAGGTCCAGAGTACTTCGTGGATGCCTCATCCGCCGTATGTTATGCAACCAACAGTAAGTGAATACTTGCTTATAGCCAGCTAAAAGTGCTTACACTGTAGCCTCGCACTGTTTGTCAGCCACATTAAAGTCCTAGGTCATGTAAAAGCAGCCAGCTGCTCCCTTTGACAAGAGCCCTCCACTGTAAAGGTTCAGCTTCTTTAAGGAGCACCATTTGATTAAGTGAAAAGGGGAGGATGGGTGATATGTTATCTAATTGCATTGATTATAAAAGAGTAACAAGCTCTAAAGTGTTGCTTCTGAAGCTTTGCTTCAGGGACTGCAAGATAACTGCATTCCTGCATGCTTTGAATTGCCAGGATCAACACATTACCCCTCCCTTACATGCTTATCCATCAAAAAAGTCCTTTGTAGTTGTACATACTTTAAAGGATCCTCAATGCCTCCGCAATGCATTTCAAGCACTGGAAAAGGGTAAAGCACAGCTGTCTGTAAGACAGAGTCTTTGCCAAATCTGGATCTGCTTTATGATTTGACCAGTCAACTCTTTTTTTTCGCCTGATTAAATTGTCATCTTTCATCAATTTATAACTACTACTTAAAGCTGCATTACACTTTACCAACATTCATCAGAAGCAGTGCAGGTGATTTTTTGTTTACCTCACAGAAGAGTGTTGATGCACTTTGCCTAAATATTAGTGGTATACCAGAAGGAAACGACATACTGAATCCCACTATGCACAGATTGCTTCAGTTTCGTTTCCTACCTTTGATCAGTTTCTCAGGTATGGATCCACTTAACAGTGTCATTAATCAAAATTCAAATGTATACTTCACATAAGCATCAATACATTGATTTATATGAGGAGGGTAAAATTAAAATTAAGGTGTATAGTTTAGGATTGTTCGTTATTCACATTTGTGTTCAAATATCTTGACTTCATAACAGAGTAACCTCTGGTGGGAGTTAGCTATACAGCAACGTGGATATAATTACACTACATACCCATTTAGTAGCACAGGGGTAATTCATCCTGGTTTGAAGCCCACTTCCACATCCCTCAGCTCTTTGGAGACCTGTTCTTCAGTTTCCTCTCACCAGGCAGTGAGCATAGTGTGGGACTGGCATGTCTCCTGGAAGCCCAATTCCTACTGCTGCGGTGCTGCACCTCTCTCCAGACCCTGGTGGAAGTTTCCATCTCAATGGAGTAAAGCTGCTGCTGTGTTCCGTGTAGGGAGATGAGCTGTATCAAAGAAACTCAGTTAAAATCAGCGCTGTATTCTAATATTTGGATTTAATTGCAGACCACAAGAAATCTAAGATGTGTGTATATGATGAGTTATCAGACTTGTGGAAGCCAAAGGTTCTCTGATCCTTGCAGAAAGACTCCCTTTCTAAAAGGAAAAACTAAGCATTTTACCAATCCCAGGTTTTGTGTATATGTGTGTTTGAGCTTTATTTGACGATGTTCAGCAAAGCATTTTTCTGCAGTACTAGAAGAGTTATTTTGGTGTGGTAATGGCCTGTATTTACCCCTTGGTAAAGGGCTGTGAAGAGAAATAGGGCCATAGTGAGGGGCATCCTCAATATGCCAAGTTAAATTTGTGTTCATTGCGAGCCAGAGAGTTGTGTCGATGAAAGAATGCGTGCTTGTAGGTGGAAAAGCAGAGGGACAGTGGTTAAGTGGTGTAACGTTTCAGTTCCAGTGTCATTGCCATTGTGGGTTGCCTCCCTGTGTTGTCTGTAGCAATCTCAGTCTCTTCACTGAAAGATTTTTCCCATGTGTTTCCCAAGATTATGTTCTTACACAGGTGGACATGAGGCATTTAGTACTGAAGAAGTATAAAAGCAAAAAGGCAGAACTACCATTCCCCAGGTTTCATTCACAGATGAATTCTTTATCAGAAATGTCTGAAAAGTTGTCAGATAATTACTACACGGAGGACTCAAGAGGCATCAGAATTAATGGCCTGTTTTGAAAGAAAATAAAGAATCTGTGTCCATTGTAACTTTGCTGTAGTTTCATGCCTAAGTATAGACTCTATTCGAGGCAGCTCCATAGCTTAAAAAAACAAGAAAAGATTACGATAAAGTTGGCAGAATTTAAGACGTGAGCTTTGGTAACCCTGTGAGCTGATGAAACTGGGAACTTTCTAATTTGGTTAGCTTTGTATTTCTTCTTGTAACTTAGTTTGCCATGTTATTATCTAAATTGCCACTGCTTTACTTCATAATATTTTATGAGATGATTGATCGTGGCATGTGATGTCCCACTGGAAACCAGTGCAGATAAATATTACGTTCCCCTTGCCCCAGGAAGGAGAACATTTTGTTAAGCCTCTATTACTCTTCGTGAGTAGAAATGAACTCATACAGAAAGCGCAGTTTGAACTGCTCAGATGCTGGTGGTTAATTCTTTGTTTTGATTATAAGTATCCACTAAATCATGTTACTGGATGATTAGCTTTTCATTTCCGACAGAAAGTCCTACTTCATATTAATGTATAATTTAACACCATGCAGTGTCCCTCATGACAGAAGAAGAGGCAGGGCTGTGCTGTAGAGGAGACAAAGGCTGTGCACAGACAGGACAGTTCTCTCCCAGGCTGGCAAGCTTGCCGACAGGAGGGAAAAGCTGTGCCCCACAGCGCTGCCACCCTCTGCCTGCCTGCCTCTGCCTCTCCTCTGCCTGCCCACCTCGTCTCCTTTGCCACCTGCCTGCCCACTCATTTAAATACCATGCTCTTTCTTCAGGCATATCCCCTGCAGTAGGTTGGCCTGCCAGATGTGTTGCTCATTTATTTCCCTTTATATATTGATTTCAGCTACGTATTCCTGATGTGCACATGTGTGCATTCTGTATCCGTTTACTTGATTAAAAAAAAAACCACTATAGTAAAAGATTGTATCTCCAGTTCCTTCGGTAGCTTTTTTACTAAACCAGGTAAACCTCTGACCCTAACAAATAAAAATAACATATATATTAACTGGAAAATATTTGCATATATTACTTTCCATTCCCCAGCCTTGTTTGTCTTCTTACTTTTGTGATCTCCTTAAAAGCAGATAACAACCAAAAAGACATTCTATGAGAAAAAACCAAAACTTTTTTCCTGATGGGAGAAAGTCAGATGGGCAGTCAAAGACTCTGCAGGTATATCATAATTTACTCATGATTTTCCCTGTAACTTTTAACCTTGATACCATAACTTGATGCCAATGAGCAACTGCAAATACAATTTTAAAAGGGTTTTTATTCTTTATTATCAGTGGCTTTCACTAGCCTTATACTAAGAGCCATGGAAGATTAGTGTCAAATAGGTTGAGGTAGCATTGGTATTTCAGAATAAATAGAATTAAAAATATTCTTGTGCTGGCATAGTAGGGTCACATGTGAAAACCTCTCACAGCTTTGTGCTTGCACAACATTCAGGGTTTTGGAAAACAGGATTCCTGAGTCATGTGAACATGATGAAAAATTTACCTTGAGGCTCATGTGTGACTCAGACACTTTTGAAAAATGTACCCTTTGTAAATGGAGCCTTCACCACTTTTTGAGCACATTGACTGTACTGTGTCTGAGTAAGTATGCCTCAAATTTGCCAGTTTTGTTGCTTTGCCACGTGCCCTGGTCCCTCTCCCTAGCTGTAATGGAAGACAAGCTCCAGAAGAGTTTTGGCAGTGTGGGTTTGGATTTATATTGGCATAACATTTAATGCACTGATGGTAGTCTGGGCTCCGTTTAGTTAACTATAGCTTTCAAAGTACAGTGCTCACTCATCCCTACTTGAAACAAGTCTTGTATTTCATTACTGCCTCAGGATAAGGATAGATGGATAGTGATGACAGAATCAAAACATAAATGGGATAAGAGTTATTCTGGGGATTTATAACATTTGCCATATTAGTGTGTTTTTCCTGTAGTCCCTGAAGGCTGTCTGACGGTTCAAGGAAAAGTTTGAAAAACATGTTGTTTAAAGTCAATTCACATAGAGATAATCTTCATTTTTATTAACAATGACATTTGTGTAAAAGTTTTTTGATTCAAATCTTTATTACAAATCATACATGTACTCTTCCTCTCTAAAGGCAATTTTTTTTAGTGAACCAGCAGAAATGCTCTACCCTAATACTATATGTGCACAGTGGTTTTACACTTACCTCTTTTATTTGCAAGCTGTGTGAAGTAAGCACTGGCTATGCACAGATAGATGTTCTTGTCAATCTGGAATAGTTTCCGCATAATAGCTGCAGAAGGAATATGCCAGTGGCAGCATGAAGGGTACAAGCAGAGCACCATATGGAAAAACCTACTGTTGATAATGATAAAGTTTGCTGGGTAGAACTTCTCTTCGGGATGATCCTTAAGCCCTTACAACTCTTTCAGAAAGGTCGATGTCTTAACAAACACCCTTGTTATTTTTTCCTGCCTTCCTACCTCTGGCCCATCGCTCAATGTAATCACTCTTTAAAAGCAACAACAGGAACGTTTCTATTTCATAAGCAGTATAAAACCCCTAGTTTGGTGAGAAGCGAGGCTGAGTAAGGACTCCAGATTCTTGCCGTTTGATTGTTGTGCATGAATGTAACATAAAAAGTACAAACTGTCCAACTGAAATATATCAGTTTTCATCTTCTCACTAGCGACTCTGTTCTTTTGGATAGTACCCAAAATACCACAGCAGTTTCAGTGGTTTGATTCCTACGCTCTTGAACAAAGAAGTTCCTTGTGCTCTGTTCAGTGTCCCTCTCCCAAGACGGCTTTCTCTACCTCCTGTTGGTTGCTCTACCTTTTTAGCAAATAGAGCCGGGAGTCCATCTTGCGTTTGCCTGTTTGAGTGTAAGGGAACAAAGTATGTGCTCTGCAGACAGTTGAGTCCTGCCTCCAAGATGAAATGTGAGAGTTCGGCTAGCTGGTATGAAAAGTAAACAGGAAATAATCCCTAGAAATTGGAATCTCCAGCTAGTCTTTTAACTTTTAGCTGTGTATTTTTAAGAGATCCTTTGAACATGAACTTACTTGAACTTTTAAGGCTAAAGAGTTTAGGGGTTGAAATAACTAACCAAATACCAGTGCCAAAGTTCTGCTGAACAATTTTAATTCGTGTTTCCCGAGGCAGAAAATCAAGGACTGCCAGCTCTATAACTCTGATAATCAAGACAGTAATTGGCAATGTTCCTTTGGGACAGGCAGGCTCGCATGAGGTCATTTCTGCCTGCCTCTCACCCAGCACCCGCCGTATATAGGTGTTGTCTCAGTGCTACTAAATGGATAATTTCAGACTCAGATGAGCAGGTGCTTACCAATCCTCTTTAGTGGCAGGTGCTGTTGCGTTGAGGAGGCTACCCAGAACAGAAAAGCAGTGCCCAGGCTCAACCAGCTCACGCCTCTGAAAGGAAATAGATGTAAATGATTCACCCAGGTTACATCTTGTACTCCAGTGTAGGGGTTTGTATGTTTGTTTATACAGCTCTCCTGAAATCACATCGAAGTACTGCTGCAATCATTTGTTCTGCTGTTGTAGAAATTAATATGAATTAATATGAATGGAAGAAAAAGATATATCCAAGTTAGATTTCCAACCCCTTTTGACACTCTGCTAGAGCCCCCTAGTGAAACTGGACATTTTTTATGATGGCAGCAAGACACACCACATACGGATTCACTTAGAAAACACGGATGGGAGAACCACAAGCGTTTCCAGTAGACAAGCCCTTGCATTTCAGGAACTTGTGCTTTGCTGTTTTATCCTAAAAAGGCTTAAGAGTTCTAGTAAAATTTTCTCTTCTTTCCAATATTCTACAGATAGTGTAAATACTAAATGGATAAACCATCAGTCTAAGATTTTTTTAAAGACATGTACATTGGTGGAAAAAACATATATCTATTTCATACAAATCTGTAAATGTAAATGGAAAAGATATTTGGAAAAGAAGGCGGCTGACACTAAATTTGAAAGGTACCCCAGAGATTTTGAAGCCAGGAAATTTTGGTTGAGGTTATGGAATATTGATTTCTTTGTAACAGAAAAGATGCAACCTTAACCATCAACCTTAAGAAAAATATCTTAACAACAGCTGTTCAAAAGCAATAAGTTTTATCAAAGGAGGTTATTTTTTTAAAAGATAGTTATTAATCAATAGATATTAGAGTACCTTCTGTGGAAGAATGTAGTGCAGTTTTTAAAAAATTAATCTCTTAATTTTGTACAAAGCCAGCAGTCTGTTCTAACTTTTCCAACTTCACATACATCAACTAAGACTGAAAATTACTAATACTTTATTTATTTCATATAATATGTGTAACATCTGTGATTGCATGTAGATTTGCATTTACATCGAGTTTTAAATGTACACCAAGTAAAATACCTGAACATGAACTGTAAGGTTCATACGTCATGTTTACCATTTTGAGCAGAAATTCCTCATTTGTTGAGCACTGGTCAAGTTAGTTACTGTCCAGGTGGTAGATTAATAAGTAGCCAGAATGCGATAGGATCAGAGAGAGCGATGGACTGCATAAGCACATTGTATTAATTATAGGCCAAGAGTTAGATTAATGAGTGTGCAGAAAGTAATGAACTAAGCAGAGTGGTGAATTAGGTAAGCATGTGATATAAATTTGTTAGATGATTTGTCAGTTTAGCTCACCATCAAATATTTTGCCACGTATATTGCATTATGGTTACACATGCATATGTGTGCTGTGAACTAGAGAGGCATGTGATACATGTATATTACAGGCCTCTCAAATTTATCCTCCATCATGGAACATCTCTTATTTTTTGCCTGGTAGTGTCCATTGTCTTGCAGTCGATGCCACTATTATCCACAGCTCTGCAGTGAGAGCTCTGCTATGCTGGCTTAAGCAAATCAGACGATATGCACATAGTAAGCGGGACACAAGCCTGCTTGCAACACAGATGGTCGTACAGTGCAATTGCAGAATGTGCAAGTTCTGTGGGGGTGGAAAGGAAAGGCAACAATTTTCATCTGCCACAGGCAGCAAAAAGCTTTGAATAAGCTCAGTGCTCTGGGAGCAGAGAGGTTTCACACTAGTTGGTGACAAGGCTGGGTATGATCTGCTGTGGGTACCTGCTGCACACAGTGTTGGGTCCCTTTCCCATGATGGAGATGTGGTTCTCATTTCCATAGTGCAGTTAAGGATAGAGGATGTTGCTGCAGGACAGTCCTCTAGCAGAAAGGGACCTGGATCTCCTTTTGGCTTCCCAAACCCCATCCCTGCAGCGCAGAAAATCAGCGTTTCCATTACAGATGAGGCACAGGGCAGCTTTGAAGAAGGGAACAGCCCTGTTAACCCAGAAGAGTGTTATTGAGGAACAGCGGTGTTTTACAACTAGAGTAATGCTGGGGCAGCACTCTAACTATGATGACTCCAAAATCAGAATTATAAGGACTGGCACAACCTGTCAAAGTTGTAAATGTGAATTCCTGCTAGTGAACGGTCAAGTCAAGTTTTAGGCTATTGACAAGATGTCCTTTTATATACAGCTGAGTAGGAAGAGGATTGTATAAGAATGAAGGTATAAACTGCGAAGTTAATTATTGTATTATTATTTTTTAAAATATGGTATTCATATGGGGTTTTGTCCCAGAGGACTCAACTGTTATTAGAAGCAAATTCCAAATGGAAGTCATGCATACTTGTTCAGCTGTAAATGTAAAGTATAGCTATATTCATCCTTGCCGGAGCTCGTTTTGACCTGAGCCTGCCTTTTGCTCACACTGGTTTCAAAGGATGCACGTAGGCTTAGAGCACTTAGTGACAGATACATTTTCTTCTGCCACTGATCTGTTGTGTGACCTTGGAGAAAACATCTTTCTTCTCAGCTTCAGTTTTTTATTTGTCTTTTTTTTTTAATCCCATCTATTTAGATTATGAAACTGTCATACCACTAAATAGCTTTTACTAGATGTTTGTGAAAAGTCTGGTGGAACAAGGGCCTATCTTGACTGATGCCTCTAAACACAGCCTCACAATGATACTATTAACGTTTAGAGTTTTCCTGTTAAACATTAAAATAAGCCTGTCCTAGCCACAAAGGGAAATATTGGATCCGATTTTTACCGGTATAAATCACGTGTTAACTTCGCTTAAGAAAATTGAATTGCATAGGTGTGAAACAGTGAGAATAAGAAGAGAATCATGCCTGCAGCAATAAGTTGATGAAGGAGACTCTGGCACCTTGCTAATCCTTAGAACAAAAGCACTTCCATAAATTACCATTATGTTATGCAAGTGTATTCAAGGACCAATTTACATAAGTAGGGGAAACTAGCTGATCTATATATTACTTATGATTACATCGTGATTTACCTAATGCAGAAGTTGTGTAAAAATTATAATAATGTACTCTAAGGACTTAGTGACCAGTTTGTAACACTCAGGATTCCTGCTGTATCCAGGAACCATGCTATATAATACCTTCCAAAACCTAATTAAATAGTTTGATTTTTTGCGTCTTAATAATCCTATTGGGAGGCTTATTTCAAAACACCTTTGCTCTCAGGCTTAGCCCTGCATTTTTAATTTCCAGCCTAAAGGTACTCCTGTTCATTTTACATCCATCTGTTCTTGGCCAAACATTCTCCCCTACCTTCAGTAACTCTTCTCCCTTCTGGATGTTCACCACATTAATTTATAGACAAAAATCTTATCTGCATCTTCATTTTCTAGGCTAACTCTGTCAACATCACTATGCATTTGCAATGACTTAGGGATTTTGTACCTCTGGCTGCAACAGTGACCCTTCTTTGGATCTGTTCCACTTTGAATTCATTTTTCTGGGACAGCCAATGCAACCTTTTGTACAATAGCATTAGTACTTCCTTCTCTTCGCTGGGAGTACTTCACGGCATTGTAAAACAACATCTTTTTTCCCTTGTGCACGTGACCTTGGTAATGCAGTCATCCTGTAATTCACTGATATACCTAGGTTCTCTCCTTCTTCCAGGTTTCCAGCAAATGCTCCTACATTATAAAGGAAACCACATATTAGCCTAATTGTCTTCATGAATTTGAGCCTTGCTCTGTTTAATCCAGTCGTTCCTGTATGGTAGTTCAGTCTGCCACTTTATGAATGTGCCTCACAACTTCATAATTTCCCCAAATCTTATTATTCAAGGGCATTATTAAAAATATTGGATGAGAATAACCCTTATGGAAATTTTAGTGATCCTCCCACTGAAGCAGTATAGCTTGTCCTTTAGCATAACCTGTTGTCATTTCCTCTTTTGTTAACTGTTTATCAGCCCCAAAGTTTAGTAATTTCTGGTGTAACACTTCCTGAAATACTGTATTGACCTTCAGAGAGCTTAGATCTGCTGCATGTCCTTTGTCTAGAAAATAGGTCATTTTATTTTAAAAAATGAGGTTAGCTAGCTCTGTCTTTGGTTTATCTATGTTCTATCTTCATTAATATCCTTTAGTCCTGGCCACTGGACCTGTGCTTATGTGTGTCAGTGCTTCCATTGCTCTGCAGTAGAGATGATCCAGTCCTGGTTCCTCATTTCACTTGCACCTGAACCTTGAGTTCAGTGTCTTCTCTGGGTTTTTCATCTCCTTTGACTGTGTTCTTTCCTCTGCCCAAACGCTCATTCTCAGAAAGCTGCCTCTGCTGTCTGATGGCTCATGTGGGAAACTGAGGCAGTGGCCTTATCCTGTTGGGGCTATTTCTGAAGTACCTTTACTGTGCCCAGCTCTGGGTTCTGTCCTTGTTTTTCATTTATCTATGTGAGAAACCTTTTGTTGGGTGTTTGAATATCATTTGCAGTCTCAGATGGACTTTCAGAGAATCTTACTTCTGGCCTCTAGATGTAGCTTTTTGTTTGTTGGGTTTTTTTCCTTCTATGTTCATTCCTGATATACTTATTGAGGTGTCTGAGTAAGTGGCTGACTAATTAACACCTCCTTGACTGTTACTGGTGAAGCATGCTAATAACATAATTATTTTTAAATTATTTTTGCAGAGACAGTGCTAACAGCTTTTTTATATCAATGTATAAATGTACACTGTGATTTGACATCCTGGAAGTTAGAAACGTCCAAGATATCATAAGTAATAGCTTATTATTGGATGTAGTCAGGTCTAACAGTATTTGCCGCTTATTTTTTACTCTATTAGATAAAATGCTTTCTTTTCAGTTCAAATGTCTTTATAAAGAATGTAATATTGACCTAAGCTTTGCAGTACAAAGGCAAATCTAGATCAAATCATGTGTATCTTTCCTAAACTTATTTCAATCCCAGTGAAGTGGAGTGATTGCTTAATTACAGTTTTCAGGTTGTAACCTTGTGTCCTTGTTTTCCTCTCAAACCGGTGTAAATTAGGAATAAATCCATTCTAAGTCCATGCATTCAGTAGTGTGTGCCAAAAAGCTTCCTGTTACGAGTCAGTGATACCTGCAACACTGTTGAGAGCATGGTTTCAACCTCTTTCTTACATGACTGCAAAAACAAATAGTGAAATATAATAGTATAAACACTGAACATTCTTTGACTGTTTCATAGTGGATTGATGAAGAATGAGTTGTGTAACACAGTGACAGATCAACAGAGTCTGAAGAATTTTGAAGGAGTGCCGAGTTGTTATTTAGTGAAACCACTGAATGGTTATTTTTTGGACTACCTGCCAAAGAGAGATGCACTTCCAGCAGGGTAGGTTTTCTTACCAAATGGCCTATTGTTAAAAGGAAGGTGGAAATCAGGGGTTGAATTTTCACGTCTTCTAACTGTGATTTAAATGCAATTTGTTGTTTCTTATTACTGACTACAGCCTTGAGTGTACCTAGTTGAAGGATGTCTGCTGAACAGCTTTCCCACTCCATGCCTTTTAAATAAGTTTTCTGGGAGGTTTCATAATGCCGCTGCATGCCTTGTTGCCCAGGAGAGCCCCTCTAACATCCACCCCAAATCCCGGGTGTAGCCCTTAACCACTGTACTTTTCAGAGCAAGCAATCGAGTGGAAGTTACCTTTTCTCTACACACTGCAAACCACACACACATCCCAAAGCAGGAAGATAATTGGGTTCCTCATCAGATGTCTACTTCTGCCTCCTAAAAAGCTGTATAACTCACAGAGAAAAAAACGTGTGCAGAGTCCTTATCCAGGGCTCAGTCCAGGATAACTTAGATGATTTCTTCAGCTCCAAGCTGAGGGTCACAAGGTTGACACCCTGCTACTGATCTCTGTGGTGGGACAAGAGAGTTGGATATGATTCACACAGCAAACAGCCTGCTTTCAAACAGCCTTTGTACTTTTCCAGTACGACAATCTGTAAATCATTATGCAATCCCTCTTTGCCCAATCCACACAGGATGTGAGTCTGTGTCAGCTCCCAGCTTGATAGCCTTCCTCTTTAGCGCGATCAATAAAAAACTCCTGCTTGCAGCTTTGGAAATTACTAGTCTATCGCCTGCCTCTAGCCAAGAGGGTGGGCGTCACATTCACAGATGTCCCACATCTGATGGGATTGAGGCTAGAGGCATATTTTCCATTGGCAGGTAGGGGGAGAGACCTGCCACTGTAAAGCTGGACCATCCACACTGCCACAACTGCTCCTGGCTAACCGTGGGTTCCAGTGGGCCGGGAGCACCAGCAGTATTTCGGGAAAAGTGTAATTGTACACACTTCACCACTGAGATTTCTTCCTGCGGGCCGGCCATGTCACTTCTGTGGAACGGAGAGGATTGCTCTAGGTGTACTTATTTTAAATGTGGATGAAGTGTTTGATGCAATGAGTGTTTCCTGGTGCTTGTCACAGGTCTTACTTCAGGGAGAGAATGGGGTGGACATTTGTCAGGAGCAATTTGAGTGGTTCTGATGATAGACAGGCAGATGCAGTACCCTTTCTCCTTGATTCGTGTCTGTGGAAGTAACAAAGCTGTATTAGCTCCCTCACTAACTCCTGCTCCAAGTTTAGCAAGCAAAGCCACTCATCATGACAGCTAAAGCTGTGACAGGCCCTGTCTTTCCCCAGAAACAGCACAGGAATAACAAGAATTTGAAGGGAAAGACCTGTGCAATTCCCCTGGTTTCATGCTGCCTTCTACAGAGAGTAACACCCAGTTCATGTCTTCAACCTCCACTTGATATCCAATTTTATAACATTTCAGCCTAAGTCTTCACAGGTGTTCAACATCTTGGTCACGTTGGTTTTAACAGGACGTGACTATGTAGCCAATTCTAGGCAGTTGCTTAGGGCAGGGTGATGGGGGAAGATGGTCTTTGAAAGGTAGTCTTGGCAATGTTGGTGCTGCCAAGAGAGTTTGGGCGCGGTGCTCAGATTTGGACTCACAACAGCAAACCTACCTTTGATCCATGCCAGTGTTCATGGTAAAGGCATGTGTGACTTTCCTGGAGTAACTCCCAGAACCTCCATACTAATTTTGCCCTTTCCCTTGTTTGCCTCCTCTTTCCAAGGCAGCAAAGCCTTTTATCCCATTTATCCTTGGGTGACAAAGTTCAGTTTTGGTTATAACACTGAGAAACCTTTTGCTGGGACTGCAGAGGTGATGTGCAGATTTTGCAGATCTTTGAGATTCTGGGCTTTGTACTTCACTGGATAGTAACCACAGATATTTCCACAGGGATAATACAAATAGATCAATGTATGTAACTGCCATCCATTCAGAAAAAAAAAAGTTGGAGGTGTGCTATAAGCCAGGTGAGCTCATTGTAGAGATTTTGGAGAAGAGCTTGAGGAGTTTCGAGTACCATAATCTAAGAGAACTTCCTCGCACAGGGCCTGGATATTCAGCTGTGTTCATTTGTCATTCTTTCTGGAGTTTTACATGCCATTCAAATCTGTCTTTCAGATAAAAATCAGTGATACAGGTCATGGCTTTGAGAGTGTGGGCTATGGTGATTAGCCATGATCTGTTTGTGATGACACCTGCTTGTGTCCCCAATATGCAACGTATTTGAATCCTCTCTGAGCCTCTTTTCATCATTTTGTTCAACAGACAAGTAAAGGAGTAAGTAGGAGCATGCCGTGAGTGCTGTTGTGTCAAGTGAAGTATGAGACTGTGCCTTGCTCTTTCATCTTCTTGGCCGAGCTAGGACAATATGTAACCAGGTATTATGCCATATTTATTCTTCTTCCCACAGAAGAAAAGGCTATCTTAACTCTTTTGTGCTGGTAAAATTCTTGTGGATAAATACAAGTGACAGAACTCTTTGAAGTTAATAATTCCAATATCCAGTATAAGTCATAGGCGTGTCACAGGCATTGCTTTTGTATGTTATATGTGCTAAAAGACAATAGTTTTGCTCAAATGTGGTGGTTTCCCTCTGAGAAGTATTTTCTCTCAGAGAATGCTAGCTATCATTATGACATGCTCCGAAGTGGAAGCCTAAGCTAAGCAACAGCAGAATCAGCAGAAGGTTAGAATGTGTGGCAGACAAAGACATAAAATCCCAAAAGAGTCTTCTGTCAGGCACCCATTTTTACCCTACATATCATCTGGTAATCAGTTGCTGTGAAGTCAGTGCACAGTAATGTGAAATTGTTTAGCTTCACTGTGAATGAATCCATTTTGCTGACCTCTGGCTTAGGAACTACAGCAAATGTCATGAGCTGCAGCGTGCTGTTCTCAGGCCTTCTGCGATCTGCGTAGACCTTAAGCAGCTGACCCGTAGGTACACCCAAATAGCAAGTTTATAGCAAATACACCTCATCAGAAGTGAAAAGATGAGTCATCATCTCTAAAATATAGGACAGTTGCCAGCAAGTTTTAAAATTTTCTTTGCAGAGTTAAGGGACTTGGAATGCAACTTCCTAAAAGTGATGAATCAGTTCTTATGATGGATATAAGGTTCTAATTTTCCTGAAGGTTTCAAAGGCTTCTGAAATGTTTCTGAAATGTTCCAGTAATTGGTGTTGTACAATATTAAAAATCCTGCCAAGCTGTCTAATTAAATACAGCCGTAGTTGCTTCTCAAAACCAAAATTAACTAGTTGATTTGACATATTGTGAGCCCTCTTACACAGGTAAGTAATTCAAGCTCCACAAGGAGTTTTGGTCACCTAGTTTCTCAGTTCAGTGGATCTGCAGTTGAATCATTTCCTCTTAATGGGTGACTTGACTGAGTGGTTTGAAAGTAATTAGCAAACCCAGTGGATCTGATATTGAAGTGTATGATCAGCATCTTATCAGGAACTACTTATTTCCTGTGGGAAACTGCAGTGAACTTCTCAACAAATTCAGAAGGCAACTGGTTGCTCCTTCTTCTAAGGAAGCTAATCAGGGAATGGTTGCACCATCCCAGGCATGTTTTGACTTGTAATGAAGTGATCCCAGCTGATTTTAAAGCCATTTTCAGCAAGTCTATTCTTTATTAGTATTGGATGTTTTATTTGGTAACTTTTAAGAAATCAGTAATTGGCTTCTTACAGACGCAGACTATTTTTTATCCACTAATACATTTTAATCCTGGTGCACAGCTATTAATGGGATACGCTTCCACTCCAGAGCAATTCAGATTGATTTTGTTTCTACTTCAGAAATATATTACAGTAGACCCACAGTATATAAAAATGCTCAGTGTGTTGAGATGAACTAGCCTCACAGTATTTGCAGCTTCTAATGAGAGCTAAGTACATTTAGAGAAGAAGTGGTGATTGATTGCCTGGTGCTCAGGCTAATTGATATGGCACTGAGTTAGTCAGAAGCTCTCAGCTCCATCAAGATCACACATGACATTGCTCCAGTGCCTCTTAATATTGACTGGGTAGTTCATATGATAAAAGTAACATGTTTTGGAGGAGACTTCCAGAGCTGAGTGAATCTTCCTTCAGCATCAGTCACATTCTTTCCAGAAAGGCTTCCTGCCTGGAGTAGCATTACTCCTCCGCTGGAAATTTTTTAAAAGGATGTTCTCAGGTCTGTTTATTTTTTATGGACTTGGATGCGGTCACTGAGATCCTGTGAGATCAGAAGAATGGAATGAAAGTGGCCACAGATGACACTTGAGCTATTTCCACAGCTGGATGCACACCAGCCAGAGTAGGCGGTCCTCTGCAGATGAATTAGTTCGTTGAAGTACATGATACAAAACATCTGTTACAATGAGAACAAACAAAAACAACGTGCCTTTGAAGACTGCGATTTGTTGGGAGCTGCTTGCAAGGGTGCTGAATGAGGCAGTTGTCAGCAAGGAAACGTTTTCAGGCTTGCCCTTGTGTGAACTAAAGCAAAACTACACAGTAAAAATATCTAAATTCAATCTAGCAAAAGACCTGCTTTTCCCAAATTTTGTTACTCTGATTCCTGATACAGCAATGGGGAGAGAGAGAGCCCTTCTGTACCAAAAGTTTTTTATACCCTAAACCACTTTTAATAAAATGGTATAATTCCAGCTGAGTGGCTGTAAAAACTTAGAAGCTACACTGGTACAGTAACTGTTACTCTGTCAGTCGTTTGCCGCACTGCTTTATTGCAAGCTCTCTGGAAGTGGAATAGAAGTTTTTCATTGTCGCTGCCACCTGATGACAAATAAAACCTTCAAAATGGTTTTGTTCTGAGGAGTAGCTCACAGCTCCTAGCCAGAAGTAGACCTTTCACGTCACCTTAATGAGCAGAAGCAATCCAAACGTTCCCACCCCATTTTACTCTTACTCAGTTACTTTTGGCTGCCTTTGATTTTTTTCTCACAGTTGCACTGATGAGGAAGTAGGAATACTAGGTATTTCTGGAGTTAACAAACACACTGTGTGTGTAAAGGCTGAAGACAGATCAATCAAAGTCAGGTGTTTATCGGTTATTACAGGGCAGTATTGTTCTCGTAGACAGTTTATAAAGAAAATGCAATACTCCTAACACAGTATTTTAGCCATGGTAAGGATGAATTAGATGCAGGTATATACCAAAGCACCCGTTCCTCTTTTATTTTTTTTTCCCTAAAGTGAGCATACTAACTAGCACACAGATTTGATAGATGAGAACTGTATCCTATATGCATGATAGGAAAAGGCTGCACTACCGAAGCATGCTCCCAAAGAGGGTTGGTGCCCAGTCTGTGTGTGCACGTAAAGAAGACAATAGTGGCAAAAAATAAATAGATGTTAGTCCTTTAGATCAAGTAAGTAGTAGGGATATGTGATTCTGGACCTGGAGATCCTTTAGTTCTTTACCTGCTGATGGCCCACAGTGTCCGCACAAGGCAGCTACATTTTTTTTTAAAGGCTCAACAACTGAAACAGGAGCTGCCGTGGGTCTCAGGGTGTCAGATGGGCCATTGGGAGAGGGCACCTTTCCTGGCTTTGCATCTGTGATCCAGTGGTGGGTGTCAGGAGACATGAGAAGCTGCTGAGGAAGAAAAATTAAACCAGATTCTTGTTTAGTTCAGTTGATTCTAGTTTATGCTTTCCTGATGAGCAGGGTGTCTGATTGTATACGTAGTCGTAGTTTGTTATAGCTGTGCAAGACAATTATGTTAATCTTACTTTTATTTCCTAATATTCTTTGATCTCATACACATCAAAGTTGTAAAATTTTAGTCTTGTTGGTAATTAGCTAGAAAGCAAATATGTTGTCTGTCTGTACAGAGGATACAAAGCACAAGAAATTGTCCTGGGGGAGTCTAGATTCTAGTCTAATTTTTTTTCTCCTCATCAGATTTTTATTTCCCTTTCATCAGTTGCCTCAGCCATTAAATGAATGTACTGCAAGTAAACTTTGCCATTGTGAAATTCATTCAGCTTTTTAAACCACCTAGTCACTCAGTATGGATCCTCAATTGAGGAAAAGCAGTCTGGTACATCAAACAAAAATGTATATCAATGTTTCCCAAACTTGCAACAACCCCTTGCGGTCGGCATTGACAAAGGTTTCATGCTTGCTAGCTGTTAGTTTTAAGCAGACCTGGGCTAATGCTGTGCACAGTTCTGATTTGATTCACCCATTATAGTCCAAAGGCTTTGATTCCTAACTTGTGATTAGCGCTCTGGTCAAGAACAGCAAATGAGTATATGCTAAATTATTTGGCTCTGCAGTTGCTCTTCAAAGCTGTCTTTCTGGAAAGAGGAAGCACACAGGGATTATTTTACAATTTCGGCAGCAAATCTCTGCATCAGTACTTTATGCCTACAGCTGGTGGATTTATACATTGCAATTTATTCTGGGGATTGACCCCTCCCCCCCACTTTTGTTCATGAAATGCAAAAAGATCATTATCTTCATAAATTTGTTTACTGTCCAGAACTTTCATATGAATAATTTATAGCAACATTTCAGCCTAAGGATTGTTCTCAGTGCGCATAACAAGTATTTATTAGATGGTTTCATAGTGGAAGTTGTTATTAGACTTGCCGCCTTCCTGTTCCCAGGTTGGTTGTCCATATCTGTATTAATTACTTCAGCTTCTAGATAAGATGACTGTCTTGCCATAAAATAAGATTTTGTTTCCTGATTAAATAAGTCTGCAGGCAGCCATAGGCTGGCTGTATGGCAAGTACTGCAGAAAATAAAAATAACACAAAATTTAAAATTGGGTTGTTGAAAAAAAAAAGATCACTGAATTACAGTCTGAATCAGAAAATGAGCAAAATCATCTCTGCTTAGGATTATTAATTAATGACAATCTGGTATAAAAATCTATTGGATACTTGCATAGTAATGTACAGTGTATAGTAATTTACAGTTTGGCTTCTGTCTCTGAGAATTAAACCAATGTGAAATCCTGGTAGCATTCAAGTTGGTGACAAAATGCTAAATGATTTCAGTGGGGCCAGGATTTCAGGCCAAATTTTTCAAATTCACTAAACTAAGATCTGTATGTTACTGTGATTGTTGGATTATGGAGGTTTTAACCATTGAAATTGCAAACAGCTTCTGCTAAAAATTTGTCCTCGTCTAGTTCCGATTTTATGCTTCAAGCTTGTGCATTTCTTCATTACTTCCCTGCATTTATAATCACTTGCAGTGACACAGGGCTGAAACACCACAAAACAGGGTCTTTCATGATACTGCAGTTCCTCGATAGTAGAAATAGTACCAGGAAATACCACAAGAAATACTACCAGAAAAACTTTTCATGTACTTTTCAGTCCCACAAATGGATTTTTTTGTGCGCCTGGAAAAGCCACTGCAGAACAGAAATATGGCTGCCAAGAGGTTGGTCTCTACTGGAGTTTATCGGAACATCTGCTGTTAGTTATGTTGTGTCTTTTGATGTCAAAGACAAAACACGGGTTTGTTTGGTTTTTGGAGGAAGGGGGTTCCCATGGAGTGAAGATTCACAAGCATGCAGTGCACAGAGTCCAGCCCTCAAGTCCCCATCACTCTGGAATTAATTAGAGCTCTCTTTTTTCTATCCACATAGCTCTCAAGAAAAGATGGGCGTATTACCCATTTGCCTATCATCTCATCCCTATTTATCTTCCTTTGGACGTTTCTTGTTTCCTTTTGCTCTGAGGCTACCCGTTGCCTCTGGCTAGGACTGACAAGACTATTACATGTATAGTACTCTGTGAATAATAAAATTTGGCTTTGTGGGCAGAATCAAATAACAACTCTAAAACTTGTCTTGAAGTGCAGATGTGCAGAGGGAGAGGGTAGTGACATGGAAAAAGTTGTGAAAATGTTGTTTTGACTTCACTCCAGGAGAGAGCTTGGGGAGTGGGGAGAGGGTGAGAAGAAGAACAAAGACAAAATATCTATAATCTTACAGTTTTCCTTTCTGGGTTATTGAACTAATTTTAAGCTTTTTTTTTCCTTCAAATTTAGATAAATTCTGAAATGACATGTCATTTTGAAATATGGTGGAAACATTGCATTTTGACAGCTCCAGTTTATTCATTCTTTTGGTCACAATTATATGCCAAGTGTGACCTGGATTCACAGGATGTGTTATTCTCCCTCAGAGTGTTTTTTCCAAATAATTTACTGTTCGTCTCAGCAATATGTGTATACTGTCCAGCTGGCCTTTTTTTCTCTAGCTTATACAATGATTTATTCCTCCAAAGCACAGAGATCTTCTTACCTTCATGTAAAAGACATCTCCCTGAACTCACGGCAGACTCAGCTGCCCAGTCTGTGCTTTCCAGAAGGCTGATCATCCCGTTTGGGTCAAAGACTCACTCTGGTACATTTACCACAGTAGTGGGCCACCCCCTTATTCTTCTCTGGCTGCAGAGCAAGGTGCTGAACGTTGTCTGAGACATTTTCACAGCAGTATCTGGTAGTAAGCAGTTCCTAGTCAGCTGCCTTGTAGCCTGAAGAACTGACTTCTTTTGGGCAAATGTTAAGTGTAGGGTTTAGAAAAAGACCTTGACAATTCTTGAACTGCTCTTTCTTGGCTCGTCCTTAGGACCTCTGAAATTAGTGTTGAGCAATGGTAGTCTGATTTCTAGATGCCAGAGAAAATAAAACAAACATAAAGATTTTTTCCAGAGAAAACTGAGCACCTCACAATATTCAAATGGCTGAAAGATATTCAGGAAAGCAGCCCAGAGAAACATCCTTGACTTCAACCTAAAATTCTGTAAATCAAGCTGTGTGTGGAGGACACAAAGACATAAAGGAGTAAAGAACATCTTCGTCATATGTCAGGATCTGACTGCTGTACCGTCACATGGGCTTGTACACAGTGACTGCTGGGAAATGGTGGTGCACTAAAAAGCTATAATAAATCAAAGCTTTTTATAGGGATTACTACAGCATGTATGGATAAATGTGAACTAGAGAGACTTACCTAATTTCCTCCAATAAATCCATTCACGTTAGGAAACTGAAGCAGCAAACTTGGACTTCATTTGCGTGTGTTGCTTTGGCTACTTTTTTGGCTACTTTGGTTTATGACAAAAGGCTGCACTTGAGCAGGCAGCCTGATTCTGAAAAATGCAGAACTCTCTGCATTCATCTGCTTATGCAAAAATTGGCTACTGTTTTGAGGTAGGTTGAAATGGATTATAATTTGATGCAAATAGCAAAAGGTTGCCATCTATCAATGTAGAGAGAGGTAATAATAAAGTATTTGGTCATTCTAGGCATTACTGTAACTGGGGAGCTGAAAAAGTACTTTGTCATCTGCTTTCTGCCTTCATTTAACCAGTATCACCAGAATTCCTCTGAAACTGGTAGCGTGATGGGAATGGACGTGGTCCCTTCACTAGTGGAAAATGGACTCTTTTGGCATCAGTCTTTGGTGCTTAACAACTTTCTGATAAATTAGAGTGCACTGAAAAGACACAGTAGCAATAGGCTGGTGAAGAACACCCTCCGTAGACTGGGCAGCGTGCAGGGCAGTGACCGTGCAAGCCTATCCCCTCTGTGCCATCGCTGCTCTTCACCTTGGAGTTAATCTGCAGGGATGCAGCTGTGGGGATGCATCCCCCCACCTTTTGCAGTCCTTGGGAAGGCTGTTGGACATCACCAGTTGCGGTAATGTATTTTTGTGATGGAGAGTTTCTCTGTGGGTAGCTGATGCCTGGACATAACTGAACAGCTGTAGCTTGATAATGACTTTCAGTCCCAGCAATGACCGAACCTGGTGACCCAGCACTGAGACTCTTTATTCTATTACCAGTCCTCTGAGCCACTCTGTTCCCCCCATGTACTTTCAACATATTTAACATGTTACAGCTGTGCTCACTGCTATACAATAGTTAAGAGGGCTGCCAGCATTTCCAGTATGAACTCATATTTTAAGGATAATAACTCAGCTGTAAAAATGTGCTCCAGGCTGAAACTGGAGGAAGATCTCAGCCCAAGAGTGACTTTATCTGGACAAAAAAAGGGAAAATATATCAATTTAGTCATTCTTAATCAGTACAGATATATTAGAAAGTAAGTAATCCTTGCCGGATCAGTTACTTAATTTTTCTTTTTTTTAGCTTAATAACAGCCAAAATCTACTCCTTTTTGAACTTTTCACGTCCACTTTTTAGACTAGCTGGACCACTTGCATGATGAAGTTTTACTCAGAAGGGTCAGTTTTAAAGTGTTTTTCCTCAATATTTTCATCTTCTTTTAAACGACAATAGAATGTGGAGCAAAGTAGACTTAAGCTAGCCATTTTCTTTTATTTATTTCAAACCTGCTCAGCATGAATCAAGAAGTAAAAATGTTTCATTTTCTTGATTAATTGGATTGGAGTGTGTGACCGAAACCACCTGTTCTGTTCGGGCCCACAATGGTGATGACTCAGGCTGTACGCCTAGTCTGAACACTTGTGGACTTGGGAAATTTCAGATGTTGATCCAGACCCATCCCAGAACCCTGATAACAGACCAGCTCCTGAGTCCTCTCCATATCACAGTTTGTAAAGCACTTAGAGGTCTTTGGTAGAAGGGAGACTTATAAATGTCAAGCATTTATTTTAATATACAGGCTGGTTTCACTGGAAGTACCTTAAAGTAAACAAGAACTTAAAATACCACATTTTTAATTATAAAATGTGTTCACCCTCTATAGACTCCTGTTTTCTGACTACAGACACAGAACTGAGGGCTTGAATTTGATTTCATTTACATCAGTTGTACCTTCACTGATTTAAATGTGGTTACCTTCGAGGTACATGCTCTGTGTGCTTGCTGCCGTCGGCTTTACTGGTTTCTTGTGGTCTCATGCATCAGGGACAGAATTTTTAGGTAGGGACAGAATTTTTAGGTAAGGACGTTTTTGCAGCCACAGTTTCTCCAGATTGTGCCTATATTGTCAGTTGTTCAAAACAATGGAAAACTGCACAGGTGTCATTGAGGGCATTATCCAAGGATGGTAGAGTTGTCCAGCAAAATCCACGTATTGGTGGCAGTTGGCTTGTACAGAGTTAAGTCCAAGCAGCAGTTGGTTTGGTTAGAGTCAGAAAAACCATAGTTAAAATTGTAAAGGCATGAGTGAGGCATAGGCTCACATTACTTTTAATGACGGAATATAAGGTAAGAAGGCACTATTGAAAATACATGCCTCAGTCTTGGTTTTGAGGTCTGTCACCAGGCTGGCACTGCTGGGTAGCGAGCTGTAACCAGTCAAAGGACAAATCCCATTACAGAATGGAGTAGATTTCACCCATAGCCTCCCCTGAGGTGCTAAGAGTCCAGAAAATGAAGTGCAATCTGGGATCTGGAGCAGGGCATTTAAGCTGTGAAAACTTGTGGTTTTAAATGAGAGGAAAGGCAGGACAGGGATAGTTTTCTTTCCCTTACTGTGTGAGAAAGGGCTTTGTTTAACATAACAGATTACAAATCTAACAGAACATGACAGAGAGACAGATTTCTGTATTTGTCCTCTCTAATAAGGAGACATTTCTAGATTTCAAGATCAGAACGAGCCACTGTGATCTAGAACTGAATTGATACATAACATGAACTGTGGCTTGGTACAGGGTTTCCCCTGCCTATCAACTTCAAGTCTAAAATCTATTACTGAACAGAAGCATATCTTTAGAAAAACATCCTTACCCACTCAGGGTTTCATTTCTAGCATCTTCTGCCTTTCCTAATAGGTAGGATAAGAAAGATTCCTGAGAAGATGATGTGGATATTACTGTCCCTCATCAGCCTCCCAGAACTTTTAAATTCAGAAAATGGGATAGGGAAGGAAAGGGCATAATTTTCTCACCCTCCATACCTTTTATCTTCCTTTGTGCAGGAGCTGCACAAAAGGAGTTTAGACATAGGCAGCAAATGACAGTGCTCCACAGCATGCTCTCATGGAGGATGGATGTTCGGTTTGTAGCTGAACTCGAGAGTGATGCAGCAACGTCAGCCTCAGCATTTCAAGGTGGCTCTCTCCCCGCCCCACGCAGCTGGATATCTGGATTATGTGTCAGCCCCTGCATCAGCGTGGCTCTGAGGGTGCAGCTCAGATTTGGGCCTAGCCTAGGAGTTGTCTTGATGCTCAAGAGTTACCTTTGGCTCGACATTGCAAGGGCCACCATGCAATCCATGAGCAACTGTGTGAAGCATTCTCACTTGTATTGACCATCACTAATGTATACTGGCTTGCAAGAGCCTATCTGATCTTGGAATTGCAGGGAAACATCCTGATATCTACCCATCCCTTGACCATTCTTCCCATTGTCCTCTGAAGGATTAGGGATCTCACAGAGGAGCACTCTGCTCTCTGCCACCCTGGCACCTCAATATGTCTCCTCGGTGCTTCATTCAGTGACACCACCTCACTTTTCTGAAAGCTGAAGTTATTTTGGGTATTCCCATCTAAGTCTGGTTGTGGTTAGGTCCTTCTGGTGTTGTGGAGTTAACACCATGCACAGCCATACCATTTTCCTCTGGCTGCGGTTGTGTAGAGTGTCATTTTGACACCTCTGGTGGATACATAGGGTTATATTACCTGCCTGCTTTTCTGTTTTTTTTTCTCTTATTGGTAGCCAGTTCCTCAGCATTTCTGATGTCTCCCAGTGTCAGTGTTTGTCCTTCTAATGAGTGAATCTTTTCTTCCAGCACAGCCACTAGATTGCAGCTCAGCGCGAGTCCCTCCTGGTTTTGGGCAGGAAATGAAACACAACACATCTGTTAGACATCACAGCTGCTGTCCTGTCACTGGCTGTTGTAGTGTCAAGGCTAGAAGTTCACATAGAAGAAATGTCACAGGCATTTCCTCCCCAAACTCAGTTAGCCACTCTCTGTGCTTGGCAAATGACCTACGTACTAAATCTCACCAGAAAAGCAGAGATCAACTGCGCAGTGTCTCAGACATATGGTCTGATCAAATGTCTGTTGTCGTGACTGCATGGAGGGACAGGCAGGCAGGCATGTCTGCCTCAACCTTGCCTGGAAGGCTTGAGATCCAGGGAGAGCCAAGGTCCTACCACAATAAACACGCCATACACGCTGTCATGGCACCAGCCTGCTCTGCTCATCTACATCCAAGCACAAGTTCTGGAGGCAAATCTTGCTGTTAGGTATTTTTCATGTATTTTGAGTATATTTCCCTGCATAAAGTAAAATAAGTAGGTGTTTTCAGCCAATAACAGAAGCTCGTACTCATCGTTTATTAAATGTTGCTCATAAATAAGAAGTTTAAAAACCTGTCACTGTTGCTTTTCGTTACTTTTGTCATATTAAATCCTGAACTGAGAGTTTCAAACATCAAAAAAATTATCCACGTGTTGAAAAAACAGTGTGGCCTGAGTGGGTGTAATAGAGATGGCAATATTGTTTGTCTTCCCATATGCAATTGTAAGTGTGTATGTATGCGTATATATGTGTAAGATCAGACTATTGAGGATGCAAATATGGCATCCTTTTTGAAAGTTTCATTTGAACCCAGTAAGGCAGGTAAGAGAAAATTTAGGCTAAACACTGGTGCTGACTCATATTTTAATTGTGCTGTTTAATAATTTCCATTTTGCACCTTGTTAGAACTCGGATGTGCCATCAAGTCAATTTTCACACCTGGTTATAGGCATGAAGGGAGGGAAGGCAGCAGAACTGTTTGGAGAGGAAATATTATTTGGATTTAGTTTTAATAGATGAAACTACATTCTAATGCTAAGAAAAACTAGTCCACAGGAAAGAGACTCCTGATTCCCATTTATTAGGATGGAACATCAGCCACTGGGAGACAGTAGATGAAAGAATTAGTCCACATCCGAAAGTATATACAAGAACATAAACAAAATGGAAATGCCAAGCACAACACTTCAGCATGCATCACATGCTAATTAGGTATAGGTCAGGATTTCTGTGCAGGAATTGAAGATTTGTTTTCACGAATAGTGTTGAGGTTTTGAAATCTGTGCCTATTTTGATATGGAATGAAAAGACCTTTGAATATTTTTTGTGAAATCTGACAGTGGGAAGGGCAGGAGAAGATTTGTTCTGTATATTCCGGTGGTTATGTCCCAGGCAAATCACAAGCCCTGTGTTTCCTCTTTGTCTTCTGAGGATGCTAAGCCTTATGTGAGCCTTGTGACGATGCATTTGTTAGTGATGGCTGTTCTTGACAGAGCAAAAGCACTGTTATGTGGATTGGATATATAAGGCCGGCATACAGCCAAGTGCCCATATAAACTAAAGAGTAGGAAGAAAACAAAAGAAATGTGATCTCTTATTCCCCTCTAGAATGTCAGAAGAGGGAGCAAGAGCTGTCTGTGGCCTCTCTGCCTGCTCCAGCACTTGCTGGAACGAATGCCCCACTGTGACAGGTCATTTCCTAACTGCTGTGGGTTCCTTCCTATTAGCAGACCCCAGAAAAACGACTCCCATTTATTCAGGCACGTAATACCAGTAATTTTACTTTATTCCTGGGGCAAGTTGGAGAAGGGTATGAAAATACTGTTTCTCTCACAGTCTAGAGAGAGCACATGGGCTTGTGGTCCAGCCTGCATGTGCAGACAGTAATGGTAAAGATATAGCACGGGGCTCTCAAACTCTGCTTCAGAGTCCCTGTAGCAATTCAGGTATATTTTACCTTCATAAACATTGTCCTTTTGTTCGGTAGCCTTTCTCTTGAGATCTTGTTTTGGGTGGAAAGATTTAAGTCACCGTGCCAAAGTCGCTTTTGGGCACTGAGTGACATGGGCAACTTTTTGTTTGCAACAGAAATGCTATCTCTTTCTTTTAAGTCCTTTTATATTAAGAGACAGCGATATGCTATGAAACTTACTGGTTTTTCAACTCTGGTAGGAGCATAAACTACCGACATAATATCACAGTGGTACTCCCTGATGTAATACATTTATTAACTGATACCAGTATAGTTGCAGGTGTTGCTTTATTTGTGCAGTTACTGATACAAAATTCCTTCTATTGCATCAACTGCATTTTCTTTAAGTCTTGATGTTCCCATTACTATAACCTTTTAATCTGCTTTTATGCATGTAGGCTAGTATCTGTATATTATCAAAAGTTGTATTTCAAACTAGGAGACGGGACATATAGTTAAAGGTAAGAAGGACAATGGGAAAGAAACCATCAAAAATCTTGGCTGTTTTTGTAGGAAAGGTGGTGCATACACAAGGGTCACCTTTGTTCTTTATTTACCACACTATATTTGGATTCTTAATCTTTTAAGACCAGTTACTTCTGGGTAGCAGCTCTCTTGGACCCATGACATATACTTTCAGCTGAGGAAAGAAGTTCACGAACATACAGAAAAAAATTGAGAAAGGGAAAATAAATGTGTCCATTGCCCCAAGGAGGTTCAACTAAGGTAAGAAGGTGACGTCAGATAAGAATTTGGATTTATGCCCAAGATTAGAAATATTACAGTACGAAGTTGTGGTTTAGTACTTGCCACAGAAACAGGACTCAGAGTTGGTGAAGGTCTGTATCAGAGTTTGCCCATTCCAAAGTTAAACCTACTTTAATTTAGTGCAGGGTTTGGACTTCCTGCTCACTTTACCCCATTTTTAGCAAGCTTTTAAATTCAACAATGTCATGAAATGAAACCAAATCCTAAAATTTGCAGAATATACATTATTAGCTGATGTTTGCTCGTCTTCTTCACCACACTCAAATCATGATTTAATCTCTGATCACCTAGTAAATGCCAAAGCAATTGTTAACTTTTCCTTGAGAAAGGGAAAATAGGTTTTCTTTGATTTTGAAATATCATTGATTTTTATGGAATATCAAAAAGTATTCCCAGCAGAGTTGATGACAGAGGGCAGAGAGGATTTCACAGCTGCCTTTAATCTTCCTACTATAGTCATGCAAGTTTGGCTACTTAACAGCCAGGCCAGAGTGCTTCACCAGGCTAACTGCTTTGACAAGGGGACCCTATTTTTTCTGCTGCCTGTAAGAGGCAGCCCAAGGAGATGAGACAAGTCAATCTAGACAGAACAGTAAATCAATAGAAGTATGGTCGACATTTATTCAGTATGCAGAGAGAGTACATTTATCTGCAAAAAAGTATGCATGTTGGGTTTTTTCATATTAATTCTTGGTAGACACGTCTGTCTGATAAGTATAAGGAAAGTCATCCTTTCACTCAGTTTAATAAAACCTCAAGAAACAACATGTTCTTGATAACATAAAGGCATTCACTTGGTAGTATGGTAATAACTTTTCAGATGGAATGACCTGGTGCCTGTATGACTGCACAATGTGTCTGTAAACAAATTTGAAGAGTAACTTTGCTGCTTTAATGTTTATTGGCTTTACATCGGCTAGTATTTACAAAATAGAATTTGTAAGCATGCTTAACTTGTTAAAACTTTCTAAATAAAGAAAAAATAAACTGTAAAATAAGCAGATGCTTACTGTAAGCTTTAAAAACTATTTATTCAGCTGGTATTTGTGCCTTAAGTCCAATATCAGTATTAGAACACTGGAATAAAACAGAAGCCTTTAATATAGTTCATTATTCTAGAAAGCTGGGACTAACTAATCCTTCCTCCCACTGGCCCCCAAGTGCATCTCTCAACTAGTGAACTCTCTGTTCCTAAAGCCCCCTAATACACTTTTTATTTTGGATGTCACTTTCCCACCCTTCAAGGCACATAAGGTGGAATGTGTCATCGCACCAACATAAACTTTATTTCTGCTGCTGCCTTTTGGTATTGGCAAGTACTTAAAGATAGTTTACTTTATATAATAAACAGGCTGTATTTGGTGTCCTTCCTGTGATTTCAGTTTGTTGCCATACAGGGAGCATACAGTGTTTGTAGTTGATAGTCAGGCTTCTTTCTTTGCAAGTGATAGACTAGAAAATATTCTGAAATATATATATTCACTTTCTTGTATGAAAGGTATGTCCATAATGCTTAGAACATTTTAAAACAGCAAGGTCTTTCAAATAAAGTGAAGTGGAATTGAAGTCTATATGTCAATGAACTTCTCTTGGGTTTATCGCAGCATTGCAAAAATTGTGCATTTTCTTCTGTATCATTGATTCCTTACCATTTGCTCTGTTAATCTTAATTTCTTTTAAAGCCACTATAGCATTGACAGAATTGTATAACAAGTCATATGCCAAGAATATCTTGCCAAATTTAAAACTCATTATAGTAACCAGTTTCTTGCAGGAATTACAAAAAAATTAATCATACTGAGGCAACAGAGCAGACCTAAATAATTGGCAGGCCAACTACTTGTTTAGGCAAAGACAGTGGCAAAAACCTCATCATAATTTCTTCTACAGGTTTTTTCAGCTAAGCTGGGCCTTCAGTAGTATTATGCCATGCTAAGATGTCTCTCTGTGCCGTTTACAAAGTCAGTAAAATCAGACAGCCAAACAAATGAAGATGAAAAATATGTTTGTTGTAGCCTTTGCCAGTCGCCAAGTGGATGTTTATCAGGAAATACCTATTATAGGCTGAAAAGAATCAAATTACTTTTAATATGATGCAAGACATTGTTGTCTTCTACAGCTAAATAAGTTGAATATGAATGGACTTGACAGCATGTATTATGAAATGCATTATGGTCTGGAGACTGGGTGTCACCCTAACAACCGGACGATATTTCCTTAATTAAGTATAATTTTTTCCTTACGTGATCACAAGAGGATTCTGCAAACTCTGGTGAATTAATGGTCTGGCAAATGCATGTAATTCTCTGCTCTAGGTAACTGTCAGCTTCAAACACGTTAAGCTGTCTTAGGAAAGCTGCAAATGCTTGATTTGTTTTCCCAACTTCTTCTCCTAACGTGTTAAATGGTATATGTTTAGGGACTAGAATATATGTATTTTCTGTTTAAAAATAATATGTTTACTGTCTCTGAGCAATTTTTTTTTGTCCTTGATATATTTTTGCTCTAGTCCATATTTTTTTAAATACTTTATTTGCAAAACTTGTCTTGCTTACTTATTTACTGAAAGACACTTGCTATCAGATTTTTTCACTGTGTGTCTGGCACTTGTGTTTGCTGCACTAAATCATAAGGCTACCTTCACTGCTGCCCCTTCTTCATTTCCAGGTTCCTGAATTTATACACAGGAATAGCTATCAGTCTCTCACATCTGTAATCACAGCAAGTTCCTCCAACCATACCTTTGGAATAAACATCTTTGCAAAGAAAACTTGGTATTTTAAGGCTTTGGCATATCCTAAATTAATTGCAGCCACTACTGCTGGCAGTGCAGGGCTGCATGAAGCTGTGGTGCGGGTGTGACTTTCTGCTTACCCCATCACACATCACAAGTGGGAGCTCACCTTGTCTGTCATGGAAAGCCCTGAGGCCATTCTCCCTTTCTCAGCCAAAGGAGAAAACTGCTCGTAGAGGGAACTGAGAACTGTTTATCAGTTGTGTCCTGGTTTCGGCTGGGACAGAGTTAATTGTCTTCCTAGTAGCTGGTACAGTGCTGTGTTTTGGGTTTAGTACCAGAAGAATGTTGGTAACACCCTGATGTTTCCAGTTGTTGCTAAATCGTGTTCAGACTAAGCCAAGGACTTTTCAGCTTCTCCTGCCCAGCCAGCAGGCTGGAGGGGCACAAGAAAGGTGGGAGGGGACACAGCCAGGACAGCTGACCCCAACTGGCCACAAGGGTATTCCGTACTATGGGACGTTATGCCCAGCTGGGTGTGGGGGGAGGAGGCATCAGTCAGCAAGTGGTGAGCAATTGAACTGTGCATCACTAGTTTTGTCTATTCCAATCCTTTCATTATTATTGTCCCTTTATTGTTGTTCTTAGTGTCATTGTTAGTTTCTTCCTTTCTGTTCTATTAAACTGTTCTTGTCTCAACCCACGAGCTTTACTTTATTTCCCGATTCTCTCCCCCATCCCACTGGGTTGGGGGGAAGCGAGTGAGCGGCTGCGTGGTGCTGAGTTGCTGGCTGGGGTTAAACCACAAGTTGACAAATTTGGTTTGAGCGTTTATGGTTTGGTACAGTAAAAATGCTGTTTTGTGGTGTGGATCATTCCAAACATAAAGCTTATGATTTCTTACCATAACTAAAAAGTGCAGGTGGATGTCCAAACCCTAAGACCTTGTCTGGCTGTGTGGTATCCCAGGCCACTGATTTTGAACATACAGCAGGAACACCATTTTCCTTGGGCACGGTGCTACTTCAGACTCTTGCACTGAATCTACTATGCAGGGACTGCCGAATGGGCTGAATGAGTGTATGCCCTGCAGACTTGCTTTCAGACTCTTTCTGCAAAAGGGTAGATTTTTTTTCAGCAAAAAGAGAGGAGCAGCATGACAGAGAAGAATGTCACGTAAGGAAGAAAGAAGGGCTTTTTGAATAAAATATTAGCTCTACTAAGCTGAAAGAAATTGGAAAGAAATTTTGTGGTGAAAGTTTGTGACTATCTTGATTTGAAGGACCCATGCCAAAAAGAAGAAGGTTAACACTATGGTGGTTCATTAGAATGAGTTAATCAGTGGGTTAATCTGTATAAACCAATGCAAATTAATATAGCCAAGAAAGAGGCAAAAGTGTCAGCAAGTGTTGCAGGTTTGATGCTTGCACACTGATCAGCTTGTTTTATAAGCATTTATTTGGAATCATGACAGGTATTCTGTGGAGGCTAGTTTCTGTAATTTGCCAAATTTCTCTAGGGACTCTTGTCAGTGCAAGAAACATAATCCACTATGTGACATAAAACAAATTGGGGTATTACAAAAAGGACTAACCAAGCTGACCCTACCTCCTCTTTACCATTGCATGCAAGTAGTGAGTTCGCAGAGACTGCAGAATCTATACTTCTCAGATAGGATGTGCATAGACAAAACATTGCTGGAAGGTGAGAAAAAATTGAATTGGTACTTCCTCAGCATTTTTTATTTTCTTTTATTTTTTATTTGCAACTGAAAATTTGAAATCTTTTGCTTCTAATCAGATCCTTGGCAATGCAGTCACATAACTCTATGTAAATGGGAGATAGACACTTAAGAACAGGTGTGCTGTGGTTTTTGGAACTAGTTTATTTTAAATTCCTGTTTATAGGTGGATTTTGTCAGGAATCTCACTGAAAAGAATGTCAGTTTTCCTTTTTTTTAAACAAACACATTCATCCACATTTTCTATGCTTTGTAGCAGATGTAATGTTGCGATTGTTTGTGCAAATTTATAATGCGTGCACACAAACATACATATGCACAAAGTAGAGCTGTTATTTCATATGAAGAAATAGCTGGAAATACCTCCTTATTTCACTATCTGCAAGAAAAAGAGCAGACGACTCTGTTTCTGACTGACTTTCTCTAACCAACACAGGAAATAGCATTTTACACCATAGAACTGAAGAGAATCAACACTTCACTAAGGCATGAGGTTACCAACATGTGACCTTGGGGAGTGGGAGAGCAAAAACCAAGGAATATGAATGGCAAAGAAGCTTTCTCCAAAGCTCCTCTGGCATGTCTTTTGTTTCATTTTTGTTCAAGGTCTTGTTCTTGCTTTAGTTCTTATGCTGTTTGTTATTAATGTCTTTGTTTCTTATGCGGAGAAGAAAAATGCTTTTAAACGCTGTGTATGTGTTTTAAATGGGTGTCACTACCAAACTCACTGTCAATAGCTAGTCTTACTCAATCAGCTATAAAATGTCATGAGTAAGAGTTCTTAATTGAGACTGGAAAAATCCAAGATAATGACCATAATAGGTTGAAGATCTCAGAGACTGAAGGTTTTAGAAGTCAGAGAAAATTGGGGACATATGTGTTCTGTCCATAAGATTGTTCTATATAGGATATGGAAAAATAGAAATGACAGGCATTTTGCAATGTACAGTAGCATTCATCATAGAAAGAACATATGCATTTGTTTGTCAGAAGCAATGAAGTAAAAAATGACGCTTAATTGGAACTGACATAAAATGGCCTCATTAGTAGTACAAATAATATATGTGTGTAGCTTGGTTGTCAATAGGAACAAAACATATTTCCTCTGACAGATACATTAGTCTCTTTTAAGATTCATTTCAAGTTTTCAGCCAGGTTCACCCATTTAGGGAATGCTGCTTTTTTTTTTAAAGTGAAATGTTGAAGTGTAAATGATATGTGTTTGTAGGGTGCTGTGATAACACCAACAATGGACCACACTATGTCAATGCAGCCAGCAAGCATGATGGGCCCTCTGACCCAACAGATGAACCACCTTTCCTTGGGCACAACAGGAACGGTAAGATCATAGATTATACTATTTACTTTCTGTATTGCAAAACATTTATTGCTTACTGAGTTTCTCAAGGTAATTTATTACTCTTGGGTTTTCAGTGCCTCACCTTTTTGCATTTTAATATTGCTGTGGTTTACTTTGTTTTTTCTCCATGTCCAGAGATATCTGGCCCTGCCTGGGCAAACATATCAAAGTGCCTTTCATCATGACCCAAACATGGTGTACTACACAAACAATATCCTCTATGTCACGCAAACATGTATCTACATTTTAGATGTTTCTAAAACCATCATACAGTCAGCATTAGGTATTATAGAACAGAAACGACAAAGTAGTACGAGTAGTAAAACAGTAAGTCAACAAAACCTGCTCTGTACTTAGCAGCAATTATCTGTACTAATTCTCATGTGAATATGGAAGTACCCCTCTATCAATTTGGTTTTAATCAGAAATTGTTTGCTTGTCAATCTAGAAAGTTTTATAACACTGGGAAACGGGAGTTCTGGCTTCATGATAGGATTCACTGCTCACTTCTAAACCACAGCAACCAGCCATACATAGTTTGCTCCAGGCTCAGAAATGTGATTTTGGGTCAAGGTCAGCTGTGTTTCCGGTATATTGTATTTCAACAATTATTTTCTCTTTAAGGTGTGTAAGTCAGACTCAATTAAATCCCCCAGAGTCAGAGAGAGGCAAAAAATATTCTTAATTTTAATAATTTTTATTATTAAAACTCTCTGAAAAGATCCTAAAATACAACAGCCTGCACACAATATGGTTTTTTCTATTTCACCACTGTGCTACTTGATACTAATCTATAGGAACACATTTTTCCAGCTTTGGTTGTGTTTTTTTTAAATTGAATAAGGTACTGAATAAAGTTACATCTGTACAAAGTTATTTAACCCACTGTATTGGGTCTTCTCTTCCTCTTCCTGATCGTCTTCTCTTCCCCTCCTTTTTTCTTATCTGTTGAATTTAATTCTAACTCCAGTGTCTTTTCCTCCTTCTTTAAAAAAACTCTGTTGAGATCTGAGACTTCTGTATTTATTTCTGATGAAACTTAAATATGATGGTTTATTGTTTATTCCTGTTATTTTAAATGTTTCATTCAACAATCAACAGAAGTAGGAACTATATCTCAAAGTTAATATCAGCATTTTTCCCCTCTAAAGACATGAAATTGAAGCAAATACTAGGACTGGTGAGAATTTCTGAGTGTGTAATTACTGTGTCTTGAAAGTGTGTTTAAAAATTAAGATAGGGAAACGGAAAATGAATTCTGGTTGTGCTGCTGGGCAGCTCCTATGAATTTTTCCTTCTTTCTGTCATTTTCATTTCCATGACTCCTACAGACATTGTCTTCTGCAGTCATTTTCTTGCCATCTTAATGCAAACTAGAAAATTCCCAGCTAATGTTCTCTTCCAACTTGAGACCACTATTACAGTGCTCATAGTAACAAATCCATAGTAACAAATCCATTTGGGGAGGCAGAGGAAGGACTCTGACAGGCAGTGGGTGATCTAGTGGGTGATAATAAGATCCTGAATTTATTTTACTGCAACTGGAAGAAAATCTTTCCTCCCTTTTCCTAGCTCTTTACACAGTCTTATCTTTCAAGGTCACAGCGTTCCCTGATAACTTCTTGAAATACATTCAGAGGTATACCATATAGGTTTATGTATGTTTACTATCTTTAAAACTCTTAACTCATTTACAGAAAACTTAAAGAGAAGAAAGAGTAAATGATTAATGGGTGTTACAATATCCACAGGCTTTTCATAAATCCCAAATGACACCCTATTTTATCACATACAGGATTTCTCTTTGGTAAAAACACCATCAGCACCGTATTCAGTTAAAGTCCTCATGCAAGCAGGATAATCATGGAGGTCATTGGGAATTGCTCCTGTCAGGAATTAAAGGAAGAACTTCAGGATTTTGGCTACCACTTGCAGTTTTGTTGGATGTATCCATCCTGACTTGAAATTGAATCTTCCTAACATGTTCTGTTACAGAAGAAAAATGTGGGGAAAATGGACAATCTATTTAGAGATATGATTTATTTAGAGTTATTTTACCTTCATTTATTCTGGAGTCTGAATTTCAGTCCAGAGAGAGGAGCATTGAGAGCATAATGCCGTGACAAATTGAGCCAAGTACAAACCATGCTACTGCGAGTGCCTCAGCAGAACTAAGTTTTATGTGAGATACGAGATATAAACTATACATTCCTGTTATGAATATATTTTTTAATTTTATCCTTAAAACTGTGCAACAGGGTGCCATAAAGAATGACCAGCTATCTTGCAAGAAACTAGCCAGATTTTTTTAAGCCAACAAGCCAAAAGGTCACAAACAGTTCTGCTCAGTGTTGGCTGTAGCTCTGTCCCAATTTAATTTAAAAGCTTGCAATATGCAAAGCAGTTTTTATTAAAGGGCTTTCCTACATTCACTTCCTTAGACAAACCATTTTGCTAATTAACCTAACATTTTTCAGCCAAAACAGACCTCTGTGGTCACTTCAGTGAGAGTTGACTTCAAACCCACTTCCAAACTTGCCTGATACAGGATGAATGCTGGGTTTCTAAAATATTGCTTGAACAGAAAATCTATTCTCTGGCAAGTAAGCTAGAGAAATAGCATACGGGCCTATGCATGCCTCATACCTTGTGGGAATTACTCTGCCTTCTGATGCTCTCTAAAAGATTAAAATATTCTGTCCAGGCTGGAGCTGTTCCAGAGGAGAGACCCTTCACGGAGGAGCACTCTTCAGCCCTTTGGTGAGGCGAGTTACCTCAGAAAGAGCGGCCTCTGCCAATTCCTGCCTCAGCACCAAAAATTGGTTTTGAGTTTTGATCTCTCAGCCCTGAAGCACACATTAGAACCCCACGGGAATTCGAGGGGCAGCTGCCTCCATCTCTGCTTGCTCTTCATTATTTAGTCACCAGGCCAGGGAGGCATTTCTGGCTAAATGCTGGCACGGCTGCTCACTTCCAGCAGGGAACATCCAGTTCAGCAGCCAAAACAGAGCAGTTTTCCTACAGCCCCACTCACAGCCAGCTGCCTTCCCCTTGTGCTGTGGGAAGCCTTCAGTTACTGGCCCCAAAGAGCACAAAGAATTTTGCTTAGGAAACCATTTGCCATGAATAGGAACAAGAAGTTCTCTTTCTCTCCAACACCCCCAAACAATGTGTATTTTATTTTATTTATCTTTTTTAACATTTTTATTTCTTATCTATTATTGAATTGTTTGCATAAATCAGACATTTCCGCTGTACTAAGCACTCCTCTAATCAGGAGGATGCACTGATGCTGTCAAGATGCCAGGCCAAGTGAAAAGCTGCAAATCCATCTTTACTTGATCTCACTGCCCACCTCACGAAAACATACAGGTGCAGCAAATATTCCAGCCCAAAGGATGGTATAGGGCACTAGGGGAAGAGAGGAGGTAATGGTGTGCAGTTTGTGGCAACTCAATCCCATGTTCGTGTGCTGTCAGAGAATTTCATACAGCATTTGCATCTCCTTGTTACTGTGCTTTGTGCTTTGTCCACCAAGAACATAATTCCTTTCTACCTTTATGAAAATCAAATTGGTTTCTGACAGTGAAAATACAGTTTACGTTACTGATGAATTGAGAGGCAACTGTGCTGTCTGATCACCTCCCCAAATCTGCCTGAAATCCGGAGTTAAGCAGAGAATCTGCCAGAGGGGCAATTTCTGCCATATTTGTATGTATTTTTGATACATACCTCTTCACTCAAAAAGAGCAGAAAGCCTTTACATGGGTGTGTTGGCTATGGGCAAATACGTAAAGAAAACCTAAGCTTAAATTATGTCAAGATAACAGCAAAAAGGCAATAACTCTCAATATTCTGATTAAGGCTGAGAACCCAGCCTCAGCTCCTACAATTGTATTAAAATGAAATTTTAATGCCAGGAGGCATAATGTGAAGACAGACAACAGGTTTTAACCTTGAAATTTTTCTTTTGTTTACTAGTTTGTTATTATTTATTACAGTAAGTCTTGTTTTTCCTATGTAATATTCATCTACAATTAGGTCTGCTGTTACAAAAGGTACCACAGAGGGAGAATAGAGTGAGTGAGTCTGTAAGGGTAGCACTGAAAGAGCAGCATTAGTGTGTGTTTAATAATGTATGGAGGCTGGAATTGTTCCATCATCAGCCTGTCATTCAAAATGTTTCTGATACAGCCATTGATCTGACATCTGTTTCGTGGTTTAATAAAGTTGTGATTGATGCCTGAGTGGATATAATATAAAAACCTTTAGAAATAGAAAAGCTGAGCAGTCTGATCACTGTTTTCAGTCCCTGTTGCTTGGCTCCCTTTTACTGCAGCGCTTTCACATTTGGCCGTCAGCAGCAATAATCTTCAGTGAGAAGATTTGTTCTATTCTTTCTCCTCTGCTGCTCTTTCCTGAAGGAAGTTTTCTGTTCTGCACTTTCTTGGTCTGGGTTTCTCTCCCCTCCCTGCTGTTAGCATCCATTTCAGATACCGCTTGTGTTCCAGTTTCATCCAACAGATTGAGGCAGCCTTTGTTAGTCCTCATTGGCAGAGGGGTAATTCCAGCTCTTTCTTCCCTCTCTTTTGGAACTGCCTTAGCATAAGCTTGTTTCACCTTAAAACCTTTGAGGCCCACACCAATGGGAGAGTGAGTAGAAGCCAGGTTTTTTACTAAAACTGCTAGCTCAACTCTGCTGCTTGATTGGTCTTCACGCTTGCAAACGGTTCACTCAGCTTTCAGTTTCTAATTTAGAAACGTAATAGGCAACTTACAAAATAAGCTCTCCATTGCACTTTTTAAACAAACAAACAAAACCTAAAAAACATTGTTTAATTGTTCTGGATACCTCTGTATTAAAAATGCAGTCAGGTGGAAGAACTGCACTGACATAATGTGGGATTCTGCTGAAACTGCAAACCACCCTAACTCAGCTTTCCTGGTTTATGGTATCACCAGAAATCTCTCAGTGGAATAACAGGCTTGTTATGCAGGTACATCAGTCTTATCTTTCACTTTGTTAGTTCTTTTTGTCACCAGCAGAGCTTGATGTTATCTCCAGAACCCTTCAATGGAACAACAAGCTTGGTATAAGTTTTTTATCTTTTATTTCCTTTGGATACTCCATGGTCACTGGTGGTTCAAAATGTCACCTAAAGGCCTCAGCAGAATAACTGCTTTGTTAGATAGGGTTGTTTTTTTCTTGTTTAATCTGCAATTCTGTTTGCACATACTACAGCTACATGGAGCTGAAACATCACCGAATTCCCCTGATGTTCAGATCCTTGTTCAAAAAACACTCTCTGTTATTCTAATTGTATGTCGCAACATCCCTGGAGAGATACAGGAGCAAAGTTTCTTTGCAGTCTTGTGCCTTTCACATTATCAGGTGTTAATCTTAAAGCTCTTTTATTTTATTTATTGACTGGCTGTTTCAGTTACTGTTTGTGTGGAAAATGTAGGACTGAACCCATTGCAAATGAAATTAGCTTAGTTCAGGCTGAAACTAAGACCATTTTTGTCCATTTACTCAGCCAAGGTCCAGGGCAAATGCAAGTGATTAACAACATGGAGCTGTCTGGGCCAGGAGATCCATTTAAGGAGAAATTACTCTGGTTGGAAGAGAGAAGAACAGCATAAGCTCTATCGAGGTTTATAAAAAACAAGTAACTCCTCCTGCACCTTCCTTGCCAAACAGCCTCTTGAAAGGCAGCTCCAATTTGCCTGATACATAATTTGAGATAAAAAAGGGGCACTCAGTGCAACTGAAAAGCACCAGATTCCAAGCAGTCAATAAGGAACAAATAACTTTTTGATGAAGCATTTAATCAATTTGCAGAATTCACTGCCACTAAATATTATTGAGACAAATAGGTTAGCAATCTTAAAAAAATAGATTCAGCATTTCTATACGGAAACATTTGCAGGTGCAACAGCAGGGTGGAAAAATTCTTAATTTGACATTATAGGCCAAAAACCTGGTACGGTGAACAAGGAAAGATGTGGTCTTTTCCCTTTTTGGACCATCTTGAAGTCCCACATGCTCTTGTAAGAATTGGGCTGATCAGCGCTCGTGTAGAGGAGGCTCTTTCTAATCAGCTGTCTCAGCATGGATTCCGCAGTCTACATTTGACCATAGCTGTAGTTACATGGTATTTTTAAATGAATAGAGTTTATAAAATCCCATTTCTGTAGTGTTACCCCTTCTCTTCTGAACTCAGCTTTACTTTCCTACCATTTGTTGGTAGTGGTTTACTGTTTGCCTTTATGTGCAAGTGTGCCTACCTTCAAAGCCACTGCCTCCCATAGGCAGAGAAGGGGAATGTAAAAGGAGAATAAACACAGATGGAGGGAATTCCTTTTTCGGTTCAAGCAGCCCTTCATATGAGCCCAGCGTGTTAGTAGCTTGTATTCTGTGTGAAATTTTACCTTCACACAACACTTCCACAAATGAATAAGTGCTTTTACTGAGGACTCCTTGCCTCTCTTTGAGTTATCAGCTACTGACTCAAAGCGACATTAGTCCAGATTCCCTTTCAGAGTAGCATTCAACTGCGTGATTGTGGTAGTACAAAGTTAAATCAACACAAAGCAACAGTGATGGATCAGCAAAGCAAAAAGTATCAGCCAGAAGAGCCATAACTAATATAACTTCATTTTCATCATCAGACAAATATCATTCACATAATTAATTTGCGGCTAACTTCACATATATGTGAACTAGAATATTTAAAGGCTTGTTTCTCATATGACATATGGCATATTCTTACATATGACTGCTGCAGTTCTATTTTGTGATTTCTAGAATTGCTACCTGGTGATACTTTGAAGAACAATGAGAATGTATTTCAAAGCCACCTCTTCCAAAGTATGTTTGTTATTTAGTGATAGCCATGCACTGCATATAAAATGATCTTTTTTATTTTGTGATAGTGAATAGAAACCGAAAGCCATAAAACATGTAGTATCTGGCATAGTGCTCTGCAGCATATCCACCCCCAAAAGGCTCACCTTCAGTCATACTCCCAGCAATTCTTGTTCATGTGTCTGTTAGAGATGAATCAAGATTGTGAACTCATTTTGCTGGCTACTAGTAGATCATTCCCCTAAAAACTTTGAATGTTAAGAGGAAAAAAGTATATATTCACACACATTCATGTGAAATTGTACTGATGCCACAAATAACAGGGCAGGTTTGGGGGAGAGAAGTTTAGTTTAGTTTGATTTGGTTTGGCTTTAGTGATTTGTATAAGATTTAGCTGGAAGAGGCTCTTTATTTAACAGACAGGGAAGTAGGAAAGAGGAACAAATAATAGGTTAAAAAGAGCTGGAAATAATTCTAGGTTTGAAACATCCTGCCACACCTACAACTGACAAACTCAATAAAAGGTGGAAAACAAAAGTACTCTAAATGTCAGGTCTGTCATCTGTATTTTCTTGATGTGTTTCTCTTTTGTAAATGTGTTTTCCATTTTATAATCAAGAATGTAACCCTTTGCAATATTAGAATGAAACTTGTTTTTATTGTCCTGCCTGTGTTTAAAGTAGACTCAGGTGATTCTGACAGAAATGATGAATGTGGCTTTCCAGAGAAGTAATGAATCCAAATCATCAGTGGTGCAGACAAACTTTGTGGGGCCTCTGTAATCCAAGACAAATTTGAGGATCTTAGAGAGGTGAGGGATTTTTTGCCAAACTGTGATCGTGTGGAAAGCAAGAAGTGTCTCCCAGAGGTGGTGCTTCCACAGCTCTTCTCTGCCAAGAGCTGGGAAACCATCCTGTAGTCATGACTCCACACACTACAAGTGCATGTAAGCACAGCAGGAAGTCCTGAAATCCTTGAAGGGGCTGTATCTTTAATGGAAAAGAGCAACATGATAAATTATATGGAAGAACGACTAGTTTCTGCTAAGCACTGTCGCAGTCCTTCACACAATATCAGTTCTGTATAAGGTGAAGTACTTGAGTTGTATCAACTTCAATCACAGATGTCGTAAACTTCAGCTGAAAGAAAAGGGCATGAAGGTGATAGACAACAGTAGCTTGTAACACAATGTAGGTATGAGAAGGGCACCGACGGAAAGGAGGAGATGGTTGTAATGGTGCTAGCAATATAAATAAGGATCTGAAAGTAAAATAGGGAAAGCATAACTTGAGTGTCTTGCAGAAATTGGTAATATATTAAGAGCTAGACTAGTGTTTGAAATGAATCATGGAAAGGTCATCTAGAACTCAACTGGGCCAAACACCTTAAAATCCGCAGGAGGGACTTTCAGGTGTTGACACAAAACCACCGCAATGGTCTAAAATGTCTTTTTTCATCTCCAACCTCTGTTTTTCATTGCAAAGAAACATTTCAGTTCAAAACAAGTAATAATAATTACATTTTTATTTTCTGTTCATTTAAGGACTGAGAATTCAGGAAATTATAAAAACTTTTAAAAATGTTTACTGAGCATGATGTACCAAGACTCAGAAAAGAGCTGTACATCAAAAAACTTTATTTACAATGTCTGAAGTTCACACAGTCAAAGAGTAAACATATGTTGCAAGTGAACATTCACAGTATTCACTTAGAAAAAAACATTTGGGACCAAGAGTGAAGATTGATTCATTTCAGCATGTGTTCTGTGGATTAGTAAGTATACTGCTTGCTTTTGGTTTTTTTTTTCCAATGGGATGGGTATATTTTGTTAAGCAAAGTGTTTCTACTCTGAGCAGCAACCTTTGAATTACATTCCCAGTGTTTTCTCATAGGGAAAACTTGACTTCCAGGGGCAGTGGGGCTTCACAGAAACACTGTGTTACAGATGCTGCAGTGTTTCTGAATGTGACACATTGCCATGTTATTGAAAGTACATACAATGTAGCTGAAAGTGAATTTAATTTGAAGGATGTTTAGTATTTTTCATATTTTAATTACAGTGACAAAAATAACATGACCTGTGTGTTGGGCAAAGGCTTGGACCTGCAGATGCTCACAAAAATAATATTCCATTGAATATCACTGCCTTTTCTCATAGCATATCCCACTGAACTTCAGTGCACAGTGCATTTCACAGTTAATCCACGTGGCTTATCAGATGGTTGGCAAGCTGGTAGCCCAAAGGTTTAAACTTCCTTTAAGACAAATTGCCAGTGCTTTTGAGGTATCTTTCTTATTTTCATCCAGAAAGAGAAGCCTGTTCAGGGTTCACTCATTTGTGAAGCAAGGTTAAATGAAGAAGCTAAAGGTGCAGTCTTCATAAACTGTGTAAGACACTGGGATCCTGTATATACAGTGATTTCAGCCTGCAGTTCTCAAAAAAGAGTAAGCTTTGTTCAAATGATTTACAATTCGATAGGGAGCTGCTGATGGCAATAACCTTTGTGCCCTCAGATGGTATTTTATTATTTGTGAGTTATGGGCGATTCTGTGTCAGTGCTACGGTGCTGTAGAATCCTCTTGCTCCTAAAAGACTCAATTTGGGAGGAGAGTTCTGCTATAACTAATATTTACTATGAAACAGCTCAGTCAGCACATTTCATTAAACTGTAACAAGGGGTTTGAGAGCAGCTGCACTGAGTGAATTTGGGAGTTTGCTGAATTGAGTTGTTTTTCTAGCAAGGTAAATGAACTGTTGAACATGGCAGATTTCTACTGTGTGGCAGATGAGAGCTGCAACACGTCAGAATGGGTCCAGGGAGCAATTGTATCTCAAAGAGACATCCTTTTCCAGTCCCGTGGAGGACTGCTCTGTCCTTTGGGATTCGTTATGGCTTTCGAATGTGATAGGCACACCTGTAAGCTTCCAATTTTGCTCTTTTAGTTTTAGTAGTTGTAATATAGCAACAGCCAGTTTCTTAAGAGTTTAGTATCTAAATGTCCAAATTATTGCACGTTCGCCAGCCTCAATCCCCCATTTCCTGTGCTGAGTGTGGTTCTCTTGCAGGAGTTTCCCTCAAATCAGTAGAGTATTTCTATGACGCAAACTGATTTCACTGACGCAAAAACATCATGCTGTTTGTGTTCTCTGGCCTGCCAACCACTGTTGTATGCAGGGTTTGCAGCACAGACCAAAGATGTTATAATTTCCAAACTGACTTTTTTTTCCAGCCTCTGAGGCACCTGACTATTCCCTTCCTCCTGTACTGTTTACCCTGATTCTGCTCTACTGCCAACCCTTCCCACCTAAAACAGCTGCACTCGTCTAAAAAATAGGTGCTATTTGTTCCTTTTTCAATGACCATTTTTGACAGCGCTGATCGGCAGTAACGGAAGTGTAATAATGAGGTAAAGTAAGTATTTGGCTATGATGGTCTTCCCACAGATGATCCTACCTAGTCTATCCACAGAATCCAAATTGGTGCTCAAAAGTTTAGTAGCCAAAGGTAATTTTCTAGCAAAAACTGTTTTGCTGCCTTTCTTTTAACATGCATGTGCTCCTAACTAGGTATTAGTAGGGCTGCTTTCTTGTGAAGATAATGGACTTTTCTCAGAGACTTTGGTTTTCTGGTAATAAATAGCTGCTTCATCAAGGTGGCCATAATTTGACTCACTGTATTTTATTTTAATTGAGGCTTTCTACTTTGATGTAAGAAAAGGGTATCTTTTTTCATTTACACTTTCTAGAAGATTAATCGTATTACAAAAAGTTTATTAGTAAGTAGAAAATAATACAAGTAGCAACAACTTCAGATTTCCTTGATGTGTTATGGGATGTAGGGAAACAGTAGAAACAAATTCCATTTGGTGTATGGATGCTGGTTGAATAAGGAGTTATTATATTTGTATAGTCTATGCCTGAACTATTGAGGGCAGAAGATCACTGACCTTCCTGAAATTTCCATCCTATATAACAGACTTGGAAATCAGAAAGTGATTGACTGAAAAATTTAAAGTAATTAGCCTGCAACAGAAGACAAAGAAAATAATGATACATTTCAAGGCTTATAAATCCACTTTTACTTTTCATTAATTTTCCTACAAATGTCATGAGCAGCGTTATATTTTCTTGTGTTTCAAAAAGGAAAAATACGGCTTAAGCATCACAGCATCATCTTGAGTTTATTTTTAATATTAGGATTTTTACTTTATTGCATACACTATTAGATATGTGTTCCAAGGAATGGTAATATGTGATTGCAATTACAAGTCTGGCGCAGAAGTGTAAAGGATTAGTGTCCCTGGCCTGTAATTATTCCATAGAGATCTTTGCAGGCAGAGTTAGGCCCACTGCAAACTAAGAAATTGCAGCACTTACTGTTAGTTTGAAGCACTTCTTTTTTAGGCAGTTCAGCTTGTGTAGCTGTGGAGTTTCTGTGGTAATATTTAAACTCCATTTGTACATATCATGCAGATTTCTGCCAAACATTTCTATTTTTTTTCCAAAGTACAAGTGATACAGGAGGGAATCTGTAGCATTTGCTCTTCCTCCTGAACATAACCAGACTCCAGTCTTTTGAGAGACATCCTGAGGTAGAAAACAACTGACAACAACAGTAGCACCTATATTGCATCTTGTATTCTCAAAGTGCTTTAACAACATGAATTAAACCTAGCACCACTTAAACAAATAAGCAACTTAATACAAGATCTTTGATTTCCTTTGAGGAAATTGAACCCCATAGAGTGTGGTCTTTCTTATAGCATGGGCAGCAGCTCCTATTCCAAACCCAGGGATGGCTTAGCTGTACTGCTAATGCAAGCAGGATATCTGAGGTAAAGCCCAGACTCTCAAAACGATGGACTGCCATAAGCTGTTCTGGTCATGGCAGCTAAACTAATTAGCCCCTTCTTCCCAGTAAGAAAAGAGTAGATTTTACCAGTTCTAGTTAGATTTGGCTTTACTCTTTACCTCTTCAGTGTGCCCAGCATTTAAATTTATTTGCTTCTCACCCAATAATCTGTAATAATCTGTCCTGTATAATACCAATGAAAAAGATGGTAAACTAGGAAGTTTGCAGTCAACTTAATGTTCTAAATTCCCATGCTAAAATACATCATGAATGTCAAATACGTTTTGGCATTTATATTTCCTTGAGTTCACTAGCAGTATGGACAGCTGTGTCTTGGTGGTTGTATTTAATGGTTTTAATCTCACTCTGTTTTCATCTTCACGCTCTGTATAGTCTTTCTCATGATCCTTCACAACAAGCAAAAGTTCCAGTCCTAAGGCTAGAATGACAGTTAAGCAGATGCTGTTTCAGTTCACAATTACAATTCCTTCAAGGCTATTAGGGGATATTATGGCTGAACAGGCTGGCAGGCCAACCCCACACCCCCTCCATCCTAAGATTAAATTCATTGTCCCTGACATCAGCCACTAAGTGAGAGGAGTCTGCAAATGCCCTTATTCAGCTTCAGGAATAGCCAGTTTTACGCTTTCTAAATGTTAACTCTGCTAATTTGTATTTTAGGAGTGAGACTTGGAAGTTCAGTATAACACTCGTATGTCAGCAGCAATCCTTCTTTGTAAGGTGAATCATGCAAAGTCCTCTGGTTTTAAAGGTGTTGGTATAAATTTATTTGACGGAAAAATGGCCACTTTGTCATCTCTGTCATGTTCTTGGACAAGAAAATCTGTCGTGCAGTTAGGACTTTCTCCATTGCAAATATTTGCACAGCACTTAATCTTTTTTTTTTTGAGTGTAAAAGGAAAGCAGAAAGGGAACATTTTGCTGATCCATGAGCGCCAATGCAAAATGAAGACATCTGAGCTTTCCGGTCAGTCCATGTGCCAAAGCCAGGAGTGCATCAAAGAACCAGAAAGGACAACCTAGCCTAGAAATAGATACTCTGCAAGATCCTCCGGAGAAGAACAATTTTCTGACTGGACTGAGGCTTTAGAAGAGGCCAGGCTGTTTTCCCCCATCCTGCTTACTTGCCTGTACAGGCTGAGGTGCATTTGTGCAGCATTTGTTCCTTTTCGCATGAGTGGAGCTGAGGGATCAGAAAAGTTCAGTGAAAAATCCTGTTAGGGCCTGTGTAGAATTTTTTTAAATACACGCCTTTAAGGAAAGCTAAAGTTGATTGAATTTCAGTTTGATAGCTGTAAATGGGCTTTCTCAGCTATGATTCTTATTTTTTTTCGACGCTGTATGTGGCATCCATGGCTTGTCACCAAAGACATTTAAGGGAATACATCTCTCAGCATTGCATCCTGATGAAAGGAAGGGTTGAAGATGTTTTCCAGATTCACAGTCCCAGTGTTTGTTGTGACTATTCTTTTAAAGCAAATGTTAGAGCCTTTTCTTCTGTTCCTGGGTGGATCCATCTGAAGCATTCCCAAGTATCTCTAAAGAAGCAGTGGTGTCCCATACAGGAAAGCTAGACGCCCTAATACAGATTTGGGAGAGTGCACAAGACTCTCTCCTGCTGGCCTTATCACTTGTTATAGTTTTGCTGTCGTTGGCAGTAATATTTCATTAATGTGTCACGTGAATTCCATTTGAGAGGATGTAGTATGTTAGAATTTTTGTCAGTTTTAATGCTCAGCAATGATTCATAATATTCTGTGAAATTAATATATTATTAAAAATATGTCTACAGCTCTGACTACACATTATGACACATTTGAAGGATCTTGTCCTCTCTTAGAACACCCAACTCCAAGCTCTCTGCATTTCATTTGCCATTTGGAGCATGTATCTTGTAGCATTTTCAAGCTGTAACTATGCAGCCATTGAAAAAGGAATGAAAAAATGTCTCTAAACTTTATATTTCGATCAGGTATAATTTTGAAAAAGTTCTATGCCGTGAGGATTAAACATGTAGAAATTGCATATTGAAACATCTTAGCAGATATTCCAGAGTATCCTTCTTCAAACTGAGCAGTGCATCTCTTGGTACTTTTTTTTGTTTCATCTCCTTTACAACAAATAGCTCACAGGACTACAACATTTCCTTTCTTTCAATTGAAATGGTTTTTTAAATGTGCACCACTGCAAAACTTTCCTTAAAGCTAGTCATGGCTGGGACTCTTCTCTTTTCCATTTTCCTTTTTCCCAGCCTTGCCTTTCCTTCTCTTGAATTTGCCTTTGGGCCAAGACTTACCCACGTTTTTGAGCTGGATGCGAAGTCTCACAACCCCTCACTCTGTCGGTCTGCTCCCACCCCGGGGAAGCACAGCTCAACCTGGTGGTATGGTAATACTTGTGAGGGACACGGTAATACGTTGCCTGGATGAGAGCTGACAGTGCTCTGAGAAATATGACAGTACCTCTGCCCTTGATCAGGCTTCCCATTTGAAAGTTTTCATTTTGGTAATTACATCCTTCCCAGATAGGAGCTGTAGTCATTGATCATACTAATACCATTATAACTGATTCCCGTAAGTCACCTTTTAAAGACACTTTCTATGGTTCCTTTCCCCCCCCCGTATCTTCTTCCTCTGCAGTCACAGGATAAGGCTTTTTCTGTCTACCCTTCATCTGATTGATTAGAAATGCCACATACTTCCTTTACATATGGCCTGGTAATACACACATCACATTTCTTCCCTCGGGATCTTAATCAGAACAAGTAATGGCCTTTAGCTTTTCTCATTAGCAAAATGGAAAAGCACCATACCCAATCCATTAGAAATACAGCATTGTAATATGAGCTTATAGAAAAATGGCTGTGTGCCAGCGGACATGGAGTGAGTTTACCTTAAAGGATTTTCAGGAAAAAAAAAAAAAGAAAAAGAAAAAAAAGTCACCCTTTCTGTCTGGCAAGCAAATGTTTTCAGCCATAACTTATCACGCCTGTCTGTCAAGCATTTTGCTCTTGCTCCTTAAGTGCTGTTTGGACAGCTCTGTCATATAAAGGGCATTCATAAGGAGGAAATATGGGTGTTTGTACATGTATTAATGTCTTCCCCAATGTTGATTCCCTTCATGGATTATCCTCCTTGTATTCCATGTCCTATCAGAATTAGAGGGAGGGGAGGAAGTTGGAAAGATTTTATTATGTTTTACTTTGCTTTTAATTTTTCACTAACCTGAAAAAATGTAACAAGAACAACCATTACAGCATACTCATCGTTTACCTGAGACTGCTGCTATGCTTTTTTTAGCCCTGTCTAAAATTATTTACAATCAGTGCAGTGAGAGTCAGGACAAGACTGATTAAGAGAGCTTTTTCCCCACTGAAGTGAACTGTTTTTCACTTGGCCTGGACTTTATTAGCCCTAAAAATTATTAAAATTCATACACCAGTATTTGTGCTTATACTGTCCAGAACTGTAAGAGGGTGATAAAGCACATATCCATGCTGATCGGTGATTGTACATAATTTGAATGTATATGAGCTGACTCTGTCTCCTTTGGAAAGCTAGCACTGAAGGAATACAAAAAACAGCCTTGGAATGCTGCTATTCCGCCAGCACTTAAACACATCTGTTTTACTGGCCCTTCAAGCATTGCTAATGTGATTCCTGGGAAAATAAGTGCTAAGCACACCCATAAAGCTATATTAAATATTGTCTTATGGCAAATGGGTGCTTGCACTTTTTCTTTTTTTAAATAGACTTCGGGTTTCCTAAGTCTTAATTTGCTCACCTGTACAAAGTGAGATTCAGAGCTGAAGCATCAAGCTAGCGTTCTTGGCTGCTTCACTTATGGTTCATCATCTGTGCTGCTCACACTTCCCCAACAAATCAGAGCTTCCCAGTACAAGGTAAAGAAAATAGTATGGTGAAATAGTGTGAAAGACCTGCAGTAGTCAAAAATATGAGACATTCTAAAGGGACCTCTGTAGGACAGTTTAGAAGGGGAATTAGTGATTAGGTGACAAAACAGGAAGGCTTAAGTCAAGAAGGGATGACTGTTTTTTGGAGTACTGGGCATTTTTTTCCTTCTTTCATTTTCTATTTTGTTCTTCTGCTCTTTTTTTACTTTTCGGTATCTTTTCCTCTTCCCCTCCCTCCCTCCCTTGTCATTTGGATGAAACGATGACAAACTGGGAGAGATTCTGTGTAATTTTTACCACAAAGTAAGGGTAGGAGTTCAACACTGTAAGCAGATGGTAGACAAGCTCATAACATGGCAATATAGTTCAGTCCCCTTAGCCAGCACGCTGCTAAAAGGCAAGGTTTCTCCTGTGGTTATGTAGCCCTGGAGCTGGTGCGTCCCAGAGATCCTCCCACAGCTGATAATTAACATACTTAGGGGCAGACTCTGTAATATTCTTACTCAGTCACACTCTATCAGTAGGGCATTGACATTAATTTTAAGGGGACCTTTCTCCCATAAGAATTTCATGAGCTTGTGGAAAGCGGGAAAAAGGAAGCCCTCACAAAAATGCTTACTGTTGCCACCTTCCACAGCCCTGCCATGTAAGCAAAGCTAATGATCATGTAAATATATTTTAAAAATTTAACAGTCCAATTCATATGCTAATGAGAAGCAATATTTTGTACTGCATTATTTTAAAACATAGTACTTTAAAAGTATTGAAGTTGCCACCAGCCATTAAAGGTTAGTATTCTCTATTATGCCCCCGCCCCCCAATATGAACATGGCTGATCCTTTTGCCCAAGTTACAGACAGAAGAAGAGCTGGCTGAGCAACATCCACGGTTTCCAGTTTGTGGGAAATTCATCTTATGAAACTTGGTTTCATTCTGATTCATCTTTTAAAAACTCAAAACAAACCAGAAAGATTCTCCTCTGAGCCAGAAATTCCAAACAAAAATTAATTTTCGGAAACAATGGCTCATGGTGTTTCCAATACAAAATATACTCTGCAAGATCTTGACAGCTGCCAACTGTTTTAAACATCCCTCTTGGTTGCTCTCCTGCTCCATGTCAGCTTTCAGGCAGCAGCTGCAAAGTGCTCCCAGGATTTCATGTTCCAGAGCAGCCTCACCATGTCTGATGCTTTGGGCAGGCGTCCAGATCTCCTAATGAGCCGGCTTACAGGCCTGCTTACTGAGGACCAGATTAGTCCTGGGAGCCAAGTCAGAAACCCCCCGGAATGCTGCTTTGGGCAGGCAGCTTGGTGGGATTGTCCTGGCAGAAAAGCAGGGCGCCGGCTCGAAGACTGAACAGGGACTGCCGGTTCCCGGGTGTGCAGGAAGAGGCAAGGACATCCCAGAGCTTCACCGGCGACCCGGATGGAAGTGGGGCTCTCGGGGCTTGGAAACTCCCAACTCAACCACCCCAACTCTGTGTTGAGCAGCCTGGAAGTCGCAAGAGCATGTTTTGCAGGACATTTGGCCACACACGCCTGACAGCAGGCTGATTTTCCTTGCATCCTTTGGCATAAGGGCCCAGCATTTCCCAGAGGGAATGTTTCCCTCACCTAAGCCTGGACTTGCAAGTTCACCATCAATGCAAGAAAGCCAGCTTTTAAGGCATCCCTAGTGCCACTGTTAACTTCCACTGTAAGCCCCAACAGGAAGCACAGGACTATGTCTGCAAGGTATTTTGTGCTCACTGAATTGGCAAGTTCTCCATCTCTAGATACAGGGTACTTGTGGACAGCTGGTTTTTTATGAAATTTTGAGATGGTTTCTTTTCTTTTTTTTTTTTTTAAGCCAGTGGTACCGTTCATTACAGTTTACCAATTTTTTTGGACTCTAGGGATCTTTTAGAGACAAAGGCCTGAGCAATACCGTGCTTCAGCTGCTCTTAAGAACATCCACAGTGTACTTCGGTGGTGTAATCCTATTATCTTACTACCTTACATCTGTCAGGAATGACTGTATTTTCATGCAGAAGGTGATGAAATTCCTCCTGTTTCTAGCATAATTAGAAATACTAATAGTCAGGGGACTTTTTGTGTGTTTCTACTGTGACTTTTTTTTTTTTTTTTTTTTAGCTTGTAGTTGTCCTTGCTTTCATTTGCTTCGTTCTTGGACAGTTGGCCCACGAGCTGTCCACTCTTATGTCTGGTCTGAAAGAGCAAATGGAGGGTGTATGTGATCGATGAGCAGCTGTTATTTAACAAGTCTAAGTAGTTCTCCTGCTGTTTTGACAACAGGTCATTGGACAGTATGGACATTTGCACACAGTAGTCTGCTTCTCTTTAGACTCTTCAAATTCACGGAGATTTAATAGCCTCTAGAATACATGTTTACCTCTAGAAAGCAATTATTTTTTCATATAAATGGATATGTTATTAATAATAGCTTAATGTGCTCATGTGTTGAGAGTTTCGCTGACACATTTATTTATTTACTTATGTTGAAAATATTAAAATGTACAGATCAGTCTTCCTTCATCTTACTAGCAGCCATTCATCAGGGACTAATTGAAAGAATTGTATTCAGATGGAAATTCCTAAGAATTTCCAACCGAGGGGGTGCACAGGGAATTTTTTTGTCAGAAGAAGCAGTTATAATTCTGCTGCATCATCCCTTTATTCTTCAGGATACAGGATCTGTAAGAAGAATATAAATGTGACAGAATCTTGGTGATTACCAACCCTGGCTGACCAAGACTGATGCAGTATACTCTTTTGTTATAATATGGTCACTATACCTTGGTTTTATATAGGGTGCTGCAGACAGGACAGTCTGTAATAAATCATGCACTAACCCATGCTCAAAGATTTGCCCTAGAGATCTCATAATGTGCATTCACAGAACAGGTACACAGAGGGTGTTACAAAAAATAAAAAACGCCTCTTTTGTAGAGAAATGGATAAGAACTGAAGAATTAAGAATTGAAAGTACGACGAAACACCAGAGTCTTGGTCTTTGTTTTAAGCATAGGAGTAGTCTTGCTCTCTTGCAAAAGTATCCATCAGACCCATGGCATTATTAGAATTATGCAAAAAAAGCAGTTTTCACATCATGAGGCTATTCATGTATGCAGTCATACATGGAGAATCAATCTACATTTCTGTACAACCTCCACTGATCCCTGCCTACAGTGGAGGTTTTGTCACAAGGAAGACAGGAGGGAAAATATCATGGACCTAGGTACACTGGCATGGACTACAAGGATTATTGGCACCCTGAGGTCAGGTTCCATAGCCATGTATAAACTGAGAAACATAATATGAACAACTTGCTATGAAGAAGTATTCCTATAAGAAGTTTCACTTGCCTTTAATGAAAGATACAATCAAAAAGGGAACTTAATTTTCACATCCTATATGGGTTTTCCTACATTTTCTCCCTTTTCAGGCACTAGTGAGATATCTGAAAGTGATTTGAGACTTTCACCAAGTTCCTTTGTAATGCCAGCCTTTAGACTCTAAAAAGTGGTTAAAAGGAATGAGCCAGTTTTTTATTTATCTGGTTCTATAGACATTCCTGGAGTACTGTTCGCATTAACTACACGGGATTTTGTATGCTAGTGAGAGCGTAGTGCACAGCTGTATGTGGTGATCTGACTGTTCTCACATTTGTCTACTCTAAATAGTCTTTATCTGATTAGTCCTGATCCCTCTGCTTTAGTAGCAGGCCTGAATTTCAGAAATAAAAAAAGACCTGTTAGCTGTGGCGGGTTTAGCTCATCTGCACAGTTTCTTCTATACCTTTGTATTACTCTGATTTCCAAAGGTAGGGATTTGTGAAGGATGCTTAGAACTCCTGAAGAGAAAAGGAGATTAGTTTGTAAATACAGTTCTTGAAGTTATTATTCTCTCTACCTTCATTTAACTCGCTCAGAGAATTAGGTAACATCTCATTAGGAAGTTTGAAAGGGAAGTGATAGCCGGCGTTCCTAAATACGTTTGTATTACTGAGCAGCAGGGAAGGAAGGTTAAATCTTGTAAAGATTTCTATTCTCCGGCTGAACAATGAGTGCAGTGGCCCAGTGATGGGATTCCGTTGAATGACAGCGCTATTCTTGATGGGGCTATGGTAATTGTGTGGTAAAATAGCATTATATTATTATATTTTAGGCCAGGCTGATAATTACTAACAAAAATACTGTAATATATGCAAAAACTCCGTATCTTTTATTCTCACATTCTTTAATTGGGAAAAACTAAGATTAATAACAGACATTGAATAATTACAGGATTGAGCTGGAAAATGAGAATGCTTCTGGGTATCAAAAGATATTTGAAGTTTAAAGTAAAACTGTGGTGGCTGGATATTGTATTTCACTGAACTGCCACTGGCACTGATGAACTAGATGGTCCTTTTCTCTTCCTGACTTCCTACGTCTCCATGTCAGACTATGGGATAAGAGGGCACAGCAAGACAATGTTCTTTGCTATTGGAGAACAGGGTATTTTCAAATGAGAAGGTGGAACCAGGGACAAAAAAGCAGCAGTTTTATTCTACATTTCATTAAAGTTATAACCACTTCACAATAGTCAAAGAGAGATGCAATTTTTTTTCTTTGCAGAGAAAGAGATTTGACAGTGGGAGGGCAGGTTTCCTTCATGGGGAAAAAAAAAAAAAAAGATAAAAATAAATCCAGCCAACAGTCTCATTTCCTTCAGTTTTCCAGCAATGCAAATGTTTTCACATAATTCTGTTAGTGATGCAGTGTCTAGACTTCTCAGATGGTTTAAAAAAAAAAAAAAAACCAACACAAATAAACCTTGGCATTAATTCTGAGAATCCTAAAAAGCTAAGTCATTATCACTGTGCTATAGCTCATGCAGTGATAGGAAACCACAAATAGTCACTGAAAAGCAGACTGTGGAATCCTTGCTCATTTAAGAGACATGGGTTAGCATTTACTCGCATAAGACGTCCCATTTAATCTCCCTTCAGCAGGCTGCTGTGGTGTAAATGCTTACCAGCATACACTGGTAGGAGGTTTCTGCCATTTGGCTCACGTAGGCTCTGTGCCTTCTCAGGAGCATGGAGGCTGACGAAATAAGGAAAGCGATCTTTGATTCTTTCAACAGATATACATTTATATAAAAACAAAGCGAAACATCAGAAAGCAGCATTTGCATATAGATTTTATAAAAGACCTCCTCTTTAACATTTATTTCCTTGCTTATTGCCCCTTGTCCTTAGTAAGCCTACTAATTCTGAGTAAGTGATGTTCAAGGTTTCCAAATGTACTGCAAGCTTATATGTTACTGTCTCATTTTGTAAATTTTTTCTGATTTTCTTTATACCAGGAAATTTACTCAATGTTGACCAGGTTATCAACTCTTGTCACTCTGTAAAATCTCACAGTACTCACAGTATATCCAGTAACTGCCTTCTAATCACAGCCGTTTTATTTTATAGGCAACTAGGGCTATAAATGGAACTGTACTTTAGGGTGGTTTCTTACACTTGCTGTTAATGTTGACCTTGAGAATTTAAAAAAAGTATGTAGCCAAAGTCTTCTGGTGGTGTAAATGAAATTGTTTGGTCTTGCAAGAGGCACTCGCTCTTTCAGGCACTGTCTTAGTTGAAATTCAGTAACTAATAGCTGATGTAAGACGTGTTTGCTATGTATCATCTCGGCTGTTAGGCACTTGCCTGGCTGCATTAACCTGAGCCCAAGAAAGGCAGGACAGAGGCTGCCTAGGGCAAATCAATAAATGGACCTACCTGTGCCATAGTGTCAATGTAAAAGCTCCTGCAAATTCCCTGCAGGTCACTCAGCTCCACCTTTGATGGGTGAAACGTATTATCCTACTGCAACATGCTCCCTCACTCTGCCTGGTGCAGGCAGCTGCCTTCCTCCTGTTTTTTTCTTCCCAACGCCTGCCACCTTTGTGGGTTTAGTGTTTGCTGCAGGCTTAACATGAGGCTTGCTGGAGCCCGGCTGGGTTACCCCACCGTTTGCAGATCTGTAAGAACTGATGTTGCTCTCTGAATTAAACATGATCTTTCTCACAGTTTCATTTTGTCCCCTCAACTGACCTCCTCATTCATTACCTCCTTTCATTTAACTCTTTGTCATCATGAAGGGTAAGATCTGAAAGGAGAGCGGAGATGTAAGCGTGTATTACTACTCTCTCATTTTCTAGCTATATATTTTTTCACATACTTAAGAAGTTTCAAAAAGGTGAAAACAAAAATCCCATTGGCCAAGGTGTGAGTGGAACTGTTAATGTAGCATATAGGCTAAACTGGTGCCCTGATAAGTGCAGCCTGAATTAAGCAGTCAGGCATTGCAAAGCATGTGTTATAATACTGCACATCCTCACTGCTGAGAACATGCATTCTGTATACTGTATGAAGAAAATAATAGTTTACAAGCAAATTAAGAGCACGGTGCCACCAGCAATGTCTCTTTTTTCTTTCTGTAGTAGAAATTATCAGCTTTTAAAGGATCAGAGTGCCAAAAAAGCTCCCTTATACCCTCCAAATCCTTCATCTCTGCCTGTAGAGTCACTATCCATTTTACTGTCAGAAATAAGCAGCTTCTACTTTTAGACCCACAAAGCCTATACATTTGTGGAAGAGCGAACAATGTTTTCTTCTGCCTGGCCCGTACTTTGTTGAATGACCGATCACATTACAGCCCAGGAATCTTTAATCCTGATGGAAACATATGACAAAGAAAGAATGGATTTGGATATTTCAGATTCTCTTATTTCAGTGCTTACAATACTAATAGTTAGTGGAATTAGCTGGGTACTGCTAAGCTGAGAATCTGAGTCACGCTGTCTCTCTTTCACGTATGCATGTGGATAAAGAACTTTAGTGAGTGTGGTTCATGGAGAAAATAAATCTCAGTGATGGTCTTCTGACATAGATGTCTTCTTTGTTTGCCATCTGCCTACTTCCAACTTATGTTAGTTTCCTTAGGTAGATGGGAAGCCGTATGCAGACTATGTACATCGACAGGACCTGTGGTTCCCATGGAGCTGCATCACGGCAGAGTCCCTCAGGGATGTCCTTAGACTTAGAGCAGCGTCTTCATCCTGGCTGGTCCTGTCCAGGGTAGATACAAAATGTTTAACTTTTCTTCTGAATCTCACAATTCTTTCTGAAGCTCTTTTCCACCTCCCAGCGTGGGCAGCACTGACTCCAACACATCCAGAGCACACTGTTTTACAGAATAGCTACGTAAAGTGTCTGAGAGACCCAGGGAGAGAGCCAGACTCCAGTGGGCTCAGTGTGTGCTGGGTATGGAAGCTACTGAAAAGCAGTGTTCAGGAAGCTTTCTGCTAACAACCGCCTGTGAATATTCATGACAAGAAATTCAACTCTTGCGTTATCGAATCCTATTGATTCAAGTATCGACACTGACATTGTGCCTTAGCACTATGTAATCTTTAATGTGTTTATCCTGTGAGATCAGAGAGGTAGGATTATGTAGTTCATCAAGGAAAGAAATGCATGCGAACTTGATTGGGCTAATGTCAGTTGTAACAAAAATTAATCTGTCCTCCTTTCTCGTTGTACTGTTAGTAAACAAACTAAACTGAGGCAGCTTCTTAGCACTAGGCTTCCCATGGTGAAAACAGATCCAGCAGGGCAGACACTCCTAAATTCACGTGTTCTCAGCTGGGACTCCCTGTGCATGTGAGGGGACTTTAGATACATAAGACCAATTGTGTACCTCTGAGAACTAAGCCCTATTTGTCCTTTATAGTTTTGTAAAGTTTTTTACAGAAGCCTCAATGGATCCTTAAGTGAGAGTTTGGAGACTGAGAATCAGTTCCAAACCCTGATAACATGTTTAATTGTTGACCTGGTTACTCTTGTCTGAAATGATGAGGGTATCTTTATATTCATAAAGATAAATACATTAAATAAGTTTGCATATTCCACTGAAGAGCACAATGTGTGTACCTGTAATACAGACGGTCGGCTGCTGTGTGGTCAGGGGCCAGGAGTTAAGCAGCAGTACTCTGTAGGATTAAGCCTTGGCTAACTTCTACGAAGACCAAATTCTTTGCCACAAAACCTGTGACTTCGTTTATGCCATTGGTGGAACTAATTTGGCCCACATAATTTGTTCTAACTGTAGAGCTCTAAATGATTTAACCAAAAGGTTGAACCACCGTTACAGTGGACATTCAGACAAGCAGAGTATGTTACATACAGGGGAGAAGTCACATTCATACAGTTCTTCAGGGAGTCTAGCAAATAACTGGAGAGCTTTGGTCTTCAGCACTGTAAATCACCTGCTGTTTGGCTGAATTCAGTTAAAATTCATGCAAAAAAATTAAACTGGGAGAGTATGGGGAGGTGTGAATGTCTGGACAGACCAGGGCAAGCAGGGGTTGGCCAGGGTCACCAGTCACACTCAAGTTAACAGAACAGTTTCCCTTAGAGATTGTGTAGCAGTGAAGGAAGCAACGTGACATATTCTGGCAAGTAAGATCAGGATCTGCCTCAAGAGGAAAACAGGAACAATAGAGGTAAGAAACTGCACCAGAGCAGTGATTGCAGAGTCAGCAAAGACACCAGTCAATTCCTGGGCAGTTTCAATTGTTGTGCTAGAGAACTCAATGCCGAAGGATTTTGCAAAAAGTGGAGTGGTCTGGATTAAAAAGCAGTTGAATAATTTCATTTTTGTATGTTAAAACTCATATGTGTTTTTATGTAAGGTAGGAGAATGGCAGAACTGCATCTTGTAAGAGTCTGAGTGTTGATCTTCTGCTGGGTTCAAGGAAGAACTTGGAGGAAGTCCAAGTTGAATGAGGCCACTTTATTCTTTAAAGTAATGCTTTTAATTAAAATCTGTATATGTTTGTCCAAGTGAAGCTAGCCTGCGTAGGTGTTTAAAACCCATGTAGGTCTTTGCAGAACTATGAGTGCTTCAGGTTAATGTTAAATATTGACACATTTGGAACAATGCTACACAGCAGATGTTGTCCCAACATGTGACGGCAACATTACAAAGCAGAATGAATGAAGCGGAAGCAGCTCTGGAACACCCTGCTGTAACATTCTCATTAGCTCCTAATCCGTAAGGCAGGAGAATAGCCCAACTGTACTGAGTACAATAGGGAGAGTTGGCCTAATGTCTTTGGTGGGTTAGCATTCATAAAAAAACCTATTGAATTCAATTCTCTTTCTGAAGAACAAGGAAAAGGACCTGCAGAAAAACATGGCCTGATACAGGCACACAGACACTGGGGACACTCCCATGTCTTTGCTCAAGTGAAGGAAAACACAGTGAATTTTAGCAAAAAAATTATAATGCTTTTCAACACAATGTGTTACTCATATTGCAAGTATACATTCTATGTCACGTGTGATCCTCACTGCTCTTTTTTTTCTATTGAAAACAATTTCAAGTGATTTTTTTTTTCTTCTACTTGAATGAAGACCTCAGAATTTAGCTGTAGGATTCTTAAATATGCCGGTCTCATTCCCTAAGGCCCTTCTCCAGCATTGCTGCAGAGTCTGCACCCCACTATGCAGTTTCATAATGCATGTTTGTGACAGGCATATCAAACCAACCAGTTAGTTTAGAATTGAGGTGAGAGAGTGCTTTAAATGTAAATTTTACTACAAACAGCAGAATAAAATCTTGCAAGCACTTCCTAGCTCTGCCAGGAAGCAAAGCTATATTTAACTCATTTTAAAATTCATCAAATACATTCTGGGCTGATTCAGATCTTCGGTGTGTCTTTGAAGATAACATGTAGTGGAAGTGTCATACAGTCAGTTATGGGATTGGGCACATTCTGAAATTCTTGTCAGTGAAGACATGCAGTTAGGACTCGATTGTAGAATGAAAAGTACATATAGATCTGACAACTTAATATTGATACTTTATTTGAAGATTTTAACAATATCTGTTGCATTCAGTTCAAGAGCTTTTTAAGAAATGCTGTATATAAAGAGATAAGTGCCATACGAATGGCAAAATTCACATGCATTCATGAATTTGAAAAAAGATTGTCTTGTAGTGCTTGGGAGAGACTATATTTTAGAAGAGCTAATACAAAGTGTTGCTATAATAATAATTTGCAGAAGTTTCAAAATGCATAGAAAAGAACCCTGGATATTAAGAATAAGCCATAAGAATTAGCTAGGGATTCTGTGTACAAAAGGAGAAACTCCCAGATATATATTCCTCTTCCTTTATTTTTCCTGTCTCGGATTGCAGCTCACTGCAGCTTTGTATCCCTGTAAACTCAACTGCTGTTATTGATAGGTTTAAATATAGACTGGAATAAACCTGTCAAATTTCATGCTTCGTTTTTTGTAGGTGTCATTAGATAAGATCAGTAAGACTCCAAAAGTTTGTTTAGACTGGTTTTGTATCTGTAACCACTATGTATATGCTGCTATCATGTCTCTACTGGTTTTTTTGTAAGTACAAGTAGGAGTCTCTCAATTTCAGAAGCCATGTGAACAATCTGAATCTATCAGCAAGATGTTTACTGTTGCCTATATTCAGATATGACCTGACTTTGAAGTTCAAGATTATGATTTTTAATAGCTAGGTAATTCCTACCATTGCCTAAAATCCTTAATTGAAAGAAATAGTAGGCTATACACTAACCAAAAGAACTCTGAACAGGAAATTGAAACACTGTCATGCTTCTAATATGGTTTTGTGCATCTTGATTGTGGTTTTCTAATGTCCATTTGCCTTTGATTTGTTCTAGTACATGACTGCTGCTGCACCTATGCAAGGGACCTACATTCCCCAGTACACTCCTGTGCCTCCAACAGCTGTCCCTATTGAAGTAAGTTTATCTCCATCTATGAAAGTAGAGTGAAGGGGTAGCAGAACTCTTTATCTATTATGCCTCCTTGCACCTGTTGTTTGAAAGGGGCCTAAAGTTACTTTATTGAATGGTGGCTGGAAGCTTTCAGCTTCTAAAATTAGGACTGCGCATTTCTTTCTCTTTTGCTTTTCTTTCTTTCTTTTTCCTTCTTTTTCCTTCTCCCCCCCCCCCCTTTTTTTTTTAATTATTTGCAAGGGCTCTTGTTTTGCGTTTGGTTTTTTGTGCAGCAGGACATGGATTTAAACATCAGTGATTATGACTATTTTTTCCCCATGTACTTGGGAGGGAGATGGGAAGAGGCAGGAAAACAAACCCAGCAGGCAGACCACGAACCCAAAAGAGATTCCAAGAAGAGAAGACTGCGAGAGGGTTTGATGCGGTTCTTAGCAAGTATAGGTAATTGCTGAAACATTTAGCCACCAGAAAAAAGTAATTGAGCAATGGAAACCTTCCTCTTGTATATACAGACGTGGAGGAGGATGCACTGACTGAGTGCTTTTCATCCTTGAGGAAGGATTCGCTCCCTCCCTCCTTGGGGCTGAGTCATGCTGATGACAGTCTAATGAGTAAGTATTTACTCAACCCTGTAGACCACAAGCTGCTGGAAGAGCGTCAGCTTGGCCTCCACTTCTGTGAACCTTCATAACGGCCACCAAGCACAGTGAGAGGAGGGAGCCTTGGCATCCTCTTCCCTGTGTGCTTCAATTTGGTGCTACCCTCTTTTATTAATAACTTCTCCCCTACCCTGGGGTAATGCGAGGAGTGGCAGGGTCTCTGTACTTCTGTCTTTGGCTGTGTGGACTTTGGAGTTTGTGCTATTACTACTCTGTGCTTTGAGGATGCTGAGTTAGTGGTACTGTTGGCATGGATCCACCAGCAGTCGAGTGGACTCGTCCTGGTTTCTCCCAGTTCTTTGCAATTATTGAGATTCCCAAATGAGGTCCCACAGGAAAGGCTGCTACTGTTCTGTCATACTGAGCTGGTTATGTTTTAGTCCTTTTTGCCTGGGGATAATTTTGCCCTAAATCTTCTTTGTTTATAAAAAAGAGGCCATGGGTGCTGCTTTTCAATTGGCATTCTTAGGTATTAAACTGGGCAGATACAAATCCAAATTAAAAGGAGATGGTGGGATGGAGGGTGGCTCATACTGCAGTAGTGGCTGCATGCTATGCTGACCAGTGTGAAGGAGAAATCATGATATTGTAATTATCTACTATAATAATCAAAATACTATCTGAATGTATAGCCTGTCTTGCTCTGACCCAGTGATGACGATTATTGTTAATGTTTATCTGTATTCATGTAGCATCATGAACCAGAACTCCTCTATGCTGGATGTTCCACAAGCAGAGACCAAAAAATAGTCTCTGTCCCAGAGAGCTTAAAACCTCAAGATAAGATGGACAAAAGTAGAAGGAAAAAGGCAAGGAAGTAGACAGAAAAAGATAATACTGATTGTCTGTTAAGCAATAGATATGAAGAATTTCTGAAAAATGAAACTGGTATTTTTAACAGATAATTTAAAGTAAACTTACCTGTTGTTTACACAGGTCTCAAATAAAAACAATGCAAGTGCTTTGTGCTCCCTCTTCTGGCTCTGTTGTGTGCAATTCAGTAATAAAGCATGTTCCCTGAAGAGACCCGCTAGTGTTACTCATGTGACCAGCACACCAAGCATGAGAGTAAAGGAAAGAAAATATAGCTTACTTTGAAAGCGTACAAAACCACTTAAATATAATAATATTCAGACTGTCTAAATAGGATAAGAAATAGTGCATAATGTTAAATTCATACATATCATCTTTTGTTTGTTATCTTTTTTGCAAACGTGTAAATAAAACAAAACTTCACTGGAGCTTTGACTTAACAGATAAAAGTCTTTAGTATTTTTGAAGGGAAGCAGTGTATAGAGGAGTGCAGTATTTTTCTAAGGCAGCTAAAATTCTGTTGGATGTGTGCTAATGCAGAGAGCAGTGGGCCTAGATTCTGCCTTTATCACATTGCAAATCAAACAAAGTAAGTGTGAACTCACTGTGAAGTTGGGGCAGGTAAGTGAAAATCAGAAAAGCCATACATATGTTGTAAAAAAGACAAGAGGTAAAATCCAGACTCCACTGAAGTCAGAAGTTTTGCCTCTGTCTTTGAATGGGCAGGGAACTGCCCACAAAGGCAAAGGTGGAGGTGTTTCCCACTGCAGCCTGTGAGAGCCCCCCTGCAGGAGCTGGTATGCTAAGGAGGCTTCTTATTGTTGGATTAGCTCTAAAACTGATGGAGTTTGTTGTGTTAGCATGTGGTTCTGCTATCTCAAACTCCCTCGACTTCTAGAGAAATACAAGAATGGTGAGCTGGTGCTGAGCTCTTTTATGTAATTCACTGCAGTGAGTAAAATTAGTAATTTTTCATGTTTTCATTTGATTCCCTAGGGTGTTGTTGCTGATACTTCTCCACAGACAGTAGCATCTTCATCACAGGAAGCCAGTGGTCAACAGCAACAGATGACAGTGGAAACATCCAGTGAACATGCGCCTGCATATTCTTACCAACAGTCTAAGTAAGTAGGCATACACTATGTAACCAGAAGGTTTTGTTTCTTGATTATAGCGGGCCAAATTCTGCTCCCCATTTCAGCAATATGAATTTGAGTAGCTCCGTTAAGTTCAGGTGAATTCTGGGTATATAGCACTGTAATTAGCAAAAGGTTTTGGCTGATGGCCTCATCTTGGCAAAATGTCCTTGAGTTCCTGCCTGCAATGATATGCTCTCTAACTGTCGGCTGCTTTTCTGGACTCTGAAGGATCTCAACAACTGCATTAACAATCATCACGCTGGGCTAAAGCAGCATCTGGTGTCAGGGGTTAAAAAGAGAGCTTAAATTTTGCAGTGGTGAAAATATTGGCACAGTACACACGTAAAGGTTTCTTTCTGAAAGCGTAGCTAATGAAGCAGTATAAATTGGCCCAGATTGGTATTTGTGATCGTGCAAAACTGGTGCTGTGCAGACACCGAGTGGGCAGGAACTAGAAACGGAAGAAGCGATAAGAAAGGGATGGGGAGAAGCACTGCTCTTTCTCCTGTCCTCTGCTCCCTTTGATTGCTTCCCATGGAATACCTTGGAAAATTCAAAATTTATACACTGAGAGCTGGATCTAGAACTCCTAAAGAGTCCCTTCATCTTCAGAATAATCCTCACTCCTCTTTGCCACAATAAAACTGGTCCTCAAGAAAGGGCAGGTTACTTTGCGACAGGGTACTCATCGGGACTGGTCAATGTTGGACAGATTCTAGGAAGGAGCCCAAACCCGGTCCTTTATTAATACTGAATACCAGCATCGCTGTGAAAAGAGAATTACATATTTTTTATCTTGGGGAAGGAAGCAGACAAATAGCCAGACGAGAAATATGTTAGATACATCAGTCAATGAATCATGACATAGTACTTATAAAGGCATAAGATACGTGCTGGTATAGGAAAGATCAGAATTATACCAATCTGTCAATTGCTTTACTTCATTTTTGGCCTCTGGAAGTTCGGAAGATCCATTTATTTGTCTAACATATGACTAACAAATGGTTTCAGATCACACAATGTCCCTTTTTGACCGCCATAAAACATAAGACCTCACTATTTCTTATGTCATGCCCATATTTGTCTATATGTACATATTACAAGAGCAATTGATCACAAGCTTTTTGTAGGTGCACCCAGTTGGAGGCATAGTCTATGCATGTGTATCCTTTCTAGCCATCAGTCTCTCTAGCACCTGTGAATGATGGCAAAATACTTCCAGAATATAATGGGCAAGGAGAGGCATATCTGTGACCATACCATCCTGTTGGCTTGTTTTGATGACTGTGTTCTGTTTGGGTTTGGATCTGACCATTCCTGTGTTCCCTTTCGCTTAAGTCTCAAAGCAGGACTTAGGTTCAGAAGCCCTCATAAGGTAGCTGTAATCAGTGGGTTCTGACATTTTTCCCACATAGGAGGAAACTACACTGCAATTCTTTATTGAAATGGGTGCTGTATTTCTTGCCAGTGTAGTGAATTCCCACCTTCTCCGAGAATGAGATCCCTCATCTTTCCTTGTCAGCTACTGCCTTTTTGCAATGATGGATACACTTCTAATGGCACTGGCATTTATATTCAGAGGAATTTCTTTCTTTTTTAATCACACAGGCAGATCCACTACAGATTTTTTATTATGATTATTTCAGTATTTTTTTCTGAAATGTGCCCTCTGTTTATATCTGCCAGTTGATGCAAAGTGTGGGAAGCTGTAGAAACAAACCAAAACATACACAATCTCTGTCTTAAAAAAAACAACTTCTGCTGGAATATCTCAGTAACTTTTAATATAAAACCAAATGAAGTTATTTTGTAATGAAAATATAATTTTATTAATCTGCTCTTCAAAAGGCATCTTTAGTAAGAGCAAGCATCATGCCCAATATACAACATCTGTTTTCAAAGTGAGATGAGAGGAAGTAATTAACATGACGAGACAATGATTTTGTCAGATATAGGCAAGGGAAAAGGCAGACACTATAAAATTATTTCATAGGAGCTCACCAGTCAGGAGAAAAGTCATAAGAGTGTATTTCATTATATTTATTTTCTTTGCAACAATCATGAAATTGCAGGCAACAAAGGAGAGGCAATGTACTCAGAATGAACTGGGTGGTATAAGGACTCTGTACTCTCTCTGTAAGTCAAAATAAACCACCACACTGAAGTTCCACTTTTTTAACCAGCATACATGTTCTTTTATTTAATATTCTGGCTGCTGTACTTGAGGATCCCACCCATAGATGTTCAGAAATGATAACTTTATGTCAAAAACCTGGCTACCTATTATGTAGCAATACAGGAGGAACAGCCCTTGGTTTCTGAGCAGAGGAAATGTCCTTAATTATTTTAGACCCATACTCCCTTTTTCCCTTGTAAATCTTTAATTTTGCACATAAAAGTGTGAAAGCTATGGAGATAAATGGAGATCCTTTCCCCTGAAAAGCATAGTCTGTTACCTCTGAGCAAAACTCTGCTGGACAACATACTCTGATTTTAAATGTGGAAAGAATTACGTTTTTCTGGAGCCTTTTGTGGGCAAACCCAATGCCAGGTTAGATTAGAGAGTGTGTGCTGTGACCCTTTGGTGGAATTGGTCTTTCCTACATATGGTGGCCACTCGAGCCCGAGGGGCAGTAAAACCTAAGAAGGTGAGCATTCAACTTGAGTACTCCTACTGGAAGTCATGCATAGAAAACCCTAAAAAAAGAATTAATTCTTGCTTTCCACATAAATCTGTTGTTACATTCAAAATAATAATTTTCAGGCTTCACGCAATGAAAAAGTCCTTTGGTAAATTTAATATTTAAAATTGAAGTTAGTTTGTGTTTACCATCCCAGAGAAATAGTTCTGTGGCATATGTTACGTCATCAACATTCTTCACAATTTAACTCCTAATATTAAAGTTAATTTAAAACTAAGCAAGGCACGTGCGTTAATGCTTGCAAAAGGAAAGGTGCTGGATTTTCTTGTGTTGAACTTCGGCTGGAAAAGCATTTTTTCCACGCAAGTTTTGAGGACTGTAGGAAAAGCAATAGCTAACCTTTACTGATAGCCCTAGATGTGAAACAGCATTTATATGTGGGTTCTTCATCTCCCCAAAGATCTCATATAGTCTTGCTAAGATAAGTTTTATGTGACATATCTTTAAATGACATGAAACCTCAAAAACACAAAATGAGAGTTATCTTCCGTAAGAAAAAGGTTGATAGTTTAGCTTGTTCTCTGTGCTGAATTTAGAAAGATTTGCCACTATATGATCAAAAATTATATTTTTCTAATTAATATTATCTTGAATGTTTCTACTAAGTTAGCCATAACTGGCTCATTAAGCAGACTGCTCCACAGTCTAACTGTTCCTGCCATCAGAAAATGTGTTCTTTTTAGCAAATTAGATGTATCCTTTATTGTAATTTTATCCTTCGTTTTATTAGTAGTATCCAAAATAAATAGTGCCACTTATTATTATGAAAATATTCACTCTCTTATTGTATTACTCTTGAAATATTTACACAGTGTTAAGCCACGTATTCATCTCATTTCAGTGTAGTTAGACTTCCCATTAAGCATAGCATTAACAAGAGTAAATTCATCTGCTTAGGATGTGTTAACACCCTGAAAGCAGGAGTTCCCTATTTCTGCCTGACTATTTTCAGCTTAGTGGTGGTATCATATTTAAACAGCTGCAAAGTTAGTTTAGCTTGGATAACTTTTAAAGGGAATTGGGTGGAAAAAAAGGAGAGGAGCCTATTTCAAAGTTGTTTTGACTTAATGACCACTTTAATTCAATTGTTTTTACAGACAATAAACAGGACTGAAGAATGTCGGTCTGAAATCTTTGCCTTGAATGGAGAAACTTCACTGAACAAGAAGTTGGCTTCCAGTTTGCACAGGCGTCAAATGAATGCTTTTTTTTTCTACCTTTCCCAACGAAAACAAAACAGTGTTTTTATGTGCTGTGCAAATGGTTCCGTCATGTAGTCTTGACAATTTTATTTTTGCTATATTTTTTTTTTTTTAACTAAAGGAAAAACCCAGAGGAAAAACACTGGGTTGACATTTCATCTGGACGAACATTTGAATTCAGAATTTACCTGGAGGTGTAGCTAGATGATTTTTTTTTTTAAACAGAAAAACTGATGATGTCAAGAGGGAGCAAGTTGCGATGAAAACCAATTGTCTTCCTCAAAAATTAAGCTACTCTTTTTCTCTCATTTTATTTTTCTTCTTGTTTTAAATCTAGAGTGTTTTTTGGTTTTTTGTTTTTTGTTTTTTTAAAGAAATGTTTAGGTAAGGTTTATCTTGAATCTTAATTGCCTTAATTTTAAGGACGTCAAAGGCTCTCAAGGCAAGCTGTCAACGTCTTGTTAGAAAACCCGAGAATGAATTGAAACTGCTCACACCGGTGCTGGTGCAGAAGTTTAATAGACTGAGTTTTTGGGGTGAACAAAAAATAAACTGTACAGTTTAAAAGAAAATGATTTTCTTCTTTTGAAGAAAAATTGATGATAAAGGAACTGTGGCAACTGAAAGGATTGGAAAAATGCTGGGACTTTTATGAACTTTGTCTTAAGTGTTGACAGAAAAAAATTCTAGAAGGCTAAAGCATTTTACAGTAAAGTTATTGAATTGAGAAAAAAACTTGCTGCATTATAGAGAATGCAGGGTTTTTTTCTTGCAGAATGCAGATTTTTTTATTTACAAAGCGTGATCGCTAGCAAAAGCATTAGTGCTTTTTATCTGCAGTCTTTTTTATGAGCTTTAAGAAGTTTTTAGTCTGCTTTGCTTGTCACATTGCAAAAACCTAGCTTAAGAGCATTAAAAAAAACTTAAGTAGATAGGAGCTTATGGTCAAAAAAGTGCAAAAAAAAGCAATAGATAGAAGAAATTGTTGACAATTTCTGTAGTCTTTCCTAGTTGTGAACAAATGCAGCCTATGGATGGCCTATTTTATACCAAAGATGAAGTGACACCCTAACGCAGTCCAGAAGATAGAGGTTTTTTTCTTTTTTTATCTTTATTTGACCTACATGGCCGGACCAGTTCTTACTTTCTTGTTTGTTTAAACTATCTTCCACTGGTGTTTTACATACTGCATATGTTTATAGTGGAAATTTTGGAATAGTTGGTGTTAGAAGCTTGTTGATGGTGTGCTTTGGAGAACATCCCAAAGCAAGGGGGAGTGGGTTACCAACTAATCTGTCCAGGTGGACTTTAATTTTGATGAGTTTTTCTGTTAAATTGCCTGATCTTTGGTATTTCTACTGAAACAACAGTCTTCCTTCTGAATTCCGACATACCACAGATTCATTTCTTCACCTCAGTCTTTGTCATCGTCCAGCATGCATAGCCACCTTAATTCTGCATTTGTTTTTCAGTGATGCGTTTGAATGGCCAGATAGATGCAAGAGAAAGCAAATGTGATCTTTGTTCTCATTTTAGCTCTCCCATACAAGCAGAAATGTTGAAAATGACTTAGAATTGTCATGCAGGCAGGAAGTCAAAAATTATTCTTCTCTGCTATGATTTCTGTTGTCTTAATATGTGGGCTGACAATCACTAATTATCATGATTAGGCAGAAAAAGACACTAACTTAAATTGAATCCACTGAAACCTGTTTTAGGAATGACAGTTATTTTCCATAGAGAAATCTTGATTATGGCCCTTACTCTTTCCAAACAAACAAATGAAAAAGGTGAGAAGCAAGTCAAAAGATGATTTTTTTTCCTTAAGAAGGCAGAAGAGAAGCAGCATTTAAATATATACATACACATAGATCTATATGTAAAAATTAAACCAAACATTTTTAAACTTTCCTCCATCCAAAAGAGAGGGGAAGCTTCATCACATTTACTGTGGTGCATTAGAGACAGGGTATCCATTAAAAGTAATGAAATTAAAACATATATATTGGATCAATCTGATTCAGCTGCCCAATTCTAAAAAGAGATCTGTGTTTCCCTAACCTGACTTTTTTTGGGAAAAGAACACAATTATTTTTTTAAATTGATAAACCAGATCATATTTTTTAACGGGGGGGGGGGGGGGGGGGGGGGGGGGGTTTCCC
>JAVKLA010000073.1:383291-415309 GCA_034782735.1 Sagittarius serpentarius | reverse complement strand
GTACACACAGCCAGGCACTTCATAAGCACAGCGACACCTGACTATAGACACTAGTAGAAATGCAGTAAGAGAGACTGCTGTAGCCCTGAGTATTTCAGACTTGTTTCTCTTCACTTCCTTGGTATCATTCATGTTTTAGGTGGTTGATTTTCTTTTCCAGGAAAGATGACGTAGAGGTAACAATTTAAAATAATAAAGCTATTAAAAAAAGCAAAACAAAACCATAAATTGAATTACTGTAGAGGGTAAGGTAGAACTGCACCCTAAAATGGCTTACTTCCTAAATTAAAAAATAATAAGAAAAAAATAATTATACATTCTTTAAGATTCACACGTGTGTGATAAATATGATGCAGACTAAGGTACTGATCAGAGGCAAGAAAGATGGCTGCTTTCAGGCCTCTGCAAAGTTCTGCTTGCCTCTGCCCATTTGTAAAAGGCCATTTTAGAAAGGCATTATGCTGTGGATGTCAATGTATGTACATGCATATAAAAAGACCCATGATAATTTTGTGCAATAGGGACTCTATGTAGCATTATCTTCAGTCTTCTTTAAACCATAACCCATCCTGAGAATTCGAATGAAAAAGGAAACTGCACAGCCAACAACCTGTTTCTTTCTTCCTACAACACTTTCAGTAATAAAAACTGCTTGGTAGCAAGGCGTATGTGTAAAATGTGCCTGTACATTTGATCTTCCTCACTGCATGCCAGTGCGGGCTTGGGCTTTTGTTGCCCTCATTTTTAATGGCTGCAGGTGCCATTTGGTGCAACAGTCACAGCAGAGAGATGTGGTCTATGGAGAATAAAAAGTACGTGAGTTCAAGTCTCTACACAGGAAAAATGATCTCTGTGCAGAGGTCAGTGAAAGATCTAAGTAGGAGAATCTTTTCACCATAATGAGCAACAAAAAACTTTTCGGTCTTCTCCCACAGCTTTGCTTAAGAAGTCTCCGATCCTCCTTTCCTTGCAATAGACTTCATTACTCCTTTTGTCTGCACAGTAGCCCCCTGCAGCACTGTCCCCACTTCCCACCAAACGCAAATCTATTCAGAATACTTGGTGTTCCTGTAGGTATTGAGCACTTAAAATGCAGAACGCCAGTAACAGCTGAGTGTGTGCTAGCAGCTCTTAGTCCAGCAAGGCACAACTCCACCCATGGCAGCTGGCTGCTCTAGTAAAACTCTCCCGGGCTCATGAAATAACTGACATGAAAGTGATGTTTGGAGCAAGAAACGGAACTCATTTTTCAATTGACATTAAAGAGGAAATCATTTTAGTGTCAGTTGATACTGCCCAGGCACATTTTCAGTAATTAAGGCTCAGAAAAAGCAATGGAAATACCTATGAGGTGTGTTAGGAATGAAGCCAGAAGCAACGTGTGAGAGGTGCCAGCTGAAGGAGTCCCTGCGCTGAACGCTACACGTAATGGGAAACCTTACGGAATCCGACCACAGAGGGTACAAGAGCAGCCCAGAAGAATCAAGCATGGAAGAGCCCAGATTATGCCTTTGAGTACAGTGCAAGGACACTGAAGCAGAGATGATTTCAGTAGAAGTGTGATGCATGTGGTTGTGTAAGGTATTCTTGTGATTTTGAGGTAGAGTTAAAAATGCTACTGTGTATCCCCTCTTGCCTCAGCATTGAAACACTTCTGATCCCATTCCTTCCCTCCCTGTTGGCTAATACAGCATCCCTCTGTGACTTGGTTTGCGTTTGGTTTTGTTTTCTTATTTTGTACTCTTTCATGATACTAAGTTTCACTTCTACATCCAGTTACAGGGCTTGGAGGTTTTCTGGAGAGTTTCAGTCTTCCTTTTTCCATATTACATTTTGCAATATTGTAATCACTCCAGAAATACAGATGACATTCCTACATTTTTACAACCAAAAATCACTGAAAGAGGACTCAGTTTGACTATAAAATAAGCATATTTTTTAATATGGAATCCCCAAATCCCTGGAGGATTTTTCTGCTATATCTCCCTGACTGTTCTTGAGTCACCAGGTGAAATTACTGTGGTTCCCTTTTGTTAGCCCTAGGCAGAGGTAGATATCTAAACTTGCAAGGTGAATACTACCAAATCCCAAGGTGTGTATTCTTTGCCACTGATTGCCTACATACTTTGCAGATTACCAGACGCTACCAGCCCCTGCTTTCCACACTCCCAAGTTTGTGCCACTACCTATGAGCAGAGTTCACTGTTGCATGAGGATGTGCAAGCAGCACCCCAGAGAAAAGAGTACACTGCAGCTGCAGGTGATAATGCTCCTTTGTGAACCTGCAAAGAAATTGCTGAGGCTAAAAAGCAACCCCCTTCCATGCTCCCTAAAATTGTGACACTTTCCCATTTACTGTCAGCTTCTTCAGTCAGATGTCAGTTTGGGTGAGTGTTCATAAACAAATTGTCTTCAAACGACTTTTTCAAGGTTCTATGAGGGAATGAATCAGCTCCCTTGTTAAATTCCAATTCTGTTTTCTATTCTGGTTTTCTTATATCCGCTAAGAGTCTGATCCCCCTCCCATCATAGAGAAAAGACAACGTTCTCAAGAACTACAAAGGGAACACAAGCATGTTCACAGTTTTGTAATGTGTTTATCTGTTAAGATTTGCTTTTTGTAAATCTTTGCTATTTTCCTGCTGTAACTTTTCATAGCAGAGCACACTGCTCTCATTTATTCTTGACAGATCCTGTATAAATTCATGGTTCTGCATCAATAATAAGAGTCATTAATCATAGTAACAATGCACATCACAGGGTCTTGCAGGCATTCACCACTGAACTTGCTGAACTGTCCTCCAAATGAACTGAACTGCTCCCCCCGCTCCTCCCCCCAGTAATTATTTCTGGGCTTACACAGAAAGCAAAGAGCTATTGGAAAAGGGTTTCATTTCTGTAGTAAATGAAAGTTTGTTTTTTAACAACTCTTAGTCAGTCAAAACTATGGACAAAAGTTTTGTTACAAAGGTACAAAAATTGTTCCCCAAAATAGCCATTGCTTTGGTTTAGCTTCCATTCTTCCAAAAACTACATTAGCCAATAAGCAGAACTTCCCTATATTCATTGTTTATCTACATAAAGGAAAGAAATAGCAGGAGGAAAGTAATCTAACAGATTAGAGCAATGGACAGTAAATCCAATTCTATACCCAGTAAAGTCAATAAGAATTATTCTGCTGAGTTCACTGGATACAAGAAGCAGCTTGTGATTCAGACATCATAATATAAGCAATGAGAAACAAAGGAACACCAGAGCAAAAAGCAAGAACTGCAGAAATAAGGCAATGGCAGAAGCAGAAGTCATACATCTTAACACTCTTTTTTTTTTTTTTTTGAGTGAATGAGTGAGCTTTGAGAACACGTTTTGACAATGCTGAGTTTTGGAGGGCAAGCAATACATTTAACTTGCTGGCTACAAAGATGGTTTAACCACAACTCAAGTCCTAAAATCTTATCCAAGATTTTTCTCCCTCTTTATCAAGAAAAACTGCCATTGGATTAGGATGTTATCTCAGCAGGGATGGGATTATTATTTAGTCATATCACCTTTCTTCCCTATTGCCTTTCCATCTGCTTTATTGAGAAGGTTTGATGGCTGTCAGGGAGGTGGATGGAGCCTTGTGAGCGCCTGAGAAGGAAGTGGGGAAGTGATAGACAACCACTGAATGACAAAGGGTAGAAAGAGCCTAGGGAAAGAAGAAGAAGAAGCGTAGGTGGCACATTTGCCCCAGCTGCAGAAGCTAATTATCCACTGGTATATGGACATGTATTTGAGCTTGCTCACCTATGTACTTACAGTCTCTGCTTTCCAGCGTATTTTCTTTGTGAGACACAGAACCTTTGACAAATTTTCCAGCCTTTTTTGAACCATCCCTGATCATTATTTAATTAACTGACTCATTTCAGAATCTTAATCTGAAAATAAGAAAGCTGAAATAGGCCAAGCTACCTTTAAAAGAATATGAACAAGACATAATGTCACCATTCTTACCGATGAACAATCCCACTTCGGTTTTGGTTCTCTACAACACTCTGTTTCTGCTGCCTTTATTGCTGCCATGGAAGCTTTAACAATGTTATGCCTGATCCTTAGCCCTCAGTGCAACTGTAAATACACAGTTACACATATGGAGTAACTCTGTATAAAAGACTAGTCCCAAATGACCGAATTTTGCATAACCTAGTGAAGAATTAGACCTTACCTTTACTGGGCAGACTCCCTCAGGCCTTGGTCTGTTCTGATGTGAGTGCTGTCCTTGAAGATAAAAGCTTTCTCTTAGAAAGTAACTAGTCCATTTATACTTTTTTTTTCTTCAAAAACTAAAGGGAATTTTGAGAAAGCCAGCCCAAACTCTTCAAATAAAACATGAAGACTGCCGTCTTCTGCCTATATGGCAAACATTACTCTCAAGTAATCTTTAAAATAAATGATTGCTTATTATTTTCTAGAAGCCCATTTCTATCCCAAGAACTGCATCTACTGAGAGAAATTGAGACAACTCATGCCAGATGAAGTTGATGCGGCATCAGAAACAAATAATTGAGCTCGTATTCGTGTAAATATTCGCTCATTGTAAAAAGGTTCACTATGAGATGCAGACATTGAAGATGTTTGCCATTCCGGTAAATCTGCAAGACTTCAGCCCATCTACCTCAGACAGAATTAGGGATGGAGACAGTTAGAAATATCAGGGAGTCTACATTTTTCCGTAACCATTTAAGCTTTTTGTGGTTTTAAAAGCTCATCAATGACTGCTGATCCATATCAATGAGTGTGACGGTCTGGGACAGTCAAGGTAAGAAGCTTCAGGTTTTGAGACAGACTGGAACTAATTGTTTTTTGATGAACACTGCAGCTTCTATAAATTATATGGATCAGACCTTCCTTCTTTGGGGGTTTTATTCATTCCTTCCTTATTTTAAGGGTACCTCCACTTGTATTTTTTACCATACCAGTAGAGCTGCTGCCGACTTCTTTCCACCAGATGGCACCACAGACTGTAATCCATAGCCACTATCTACATATATGTGTGTATATATATTTGTATAAATGTATGTGCATATGAACATAGGTATAGGCATTAATTTTTTGGTGCAAATGTATGAGTGCTAGACATCTACAAACCTTACCAACCTTACCTGTCTCTTATCCTACCACAGAAGGAGAAAGAGCATCCGACACCTTGCATTGAGACCACACTAGAAAGAGTGCTTCTGTGTTTGACACATTCATGGTACCGGAACTCTCTACTACTTAAAATAAAGATGATTAAAGAGACAATGCATATTACGAACTTTTACTTTCTAGCACAATTTAGGGTAGCCACTTCCTTGTAAATTGCAATACCTGCTGTGTGGTCCTTAAATTCAGATCTGTTGTTGAAGGGTTATTCCTATTTGAAATCTTTTCCATCCAACCATTCCACACTGCAATACAGACTGTCTACCCAAAGCTTTAGCCCTAAATGGAAAGGGAATGCTTTTTCTATCCCAACTGTTTACCTTCGTTATCTTAATTTGACTCTTTGATAGTTTGATCAAACACCTTCACCGTAAGAATACTATAGAGATGTGAAAGATAAGCAGACATGAATAATGCACACAGAAAAATGGTTTTAAAAGAATTTGGCAAATAACATTCATAAAATGTTCATTATATTGTGGGTTATATATTTAAAACACACTTGATAAATTTGATTGTTATTTAGTGGTCCCATTTTTTTTTCTTAATTAATTCTCAGTTGTTTCAGTTTGCTTTAGAAACAAAACCCCTCCTTGATCTGAAGAGTCTTCAGTGGGATTTGTCAGCTGACTGCTTAATGTCTGAGGTCTTGCCTTCATAGACATGTGAAATAATATGAATGTTTTTGAGGACAACTGTATTTAATTGTTAGTGTAAAGTCCTTGCTGGAAAGGTGCTGTTTCATGCTGCAATGTAAATTAAAGTTATATGACTATCCTTTGCAAACAGTTTATCAGTTCCATAAAGTCTTTTTTGGTCTGTGATTCATTTCCAAGCTATTTTAATTTCTGATGTTTTCATAATGCCTAATGCTTTTCCCTCCGTGCTTTAAAAAGCTATCTTAGCTTGTGCTATTTGCACTACTTTGTGGCAATTCCTATAATCTATCACAACAATAAGAGGCACAACAGAAATCATACAATCTTAGATAGTATATATGGAAGAAAAAAATAGTGTTGCAGTTTTTCTTCATCTGTCCATTTCCAGCTGTTCCTTCCCTCCCTCCTGATTAGGTGTTGCAACAGTGAAACTGGTCCTCTTCTCGCCCTATGCCTTTAAAGCATTAATTTCCACCCCTTTCCAAAATGGGCAGGCACCTGCTGCCTCCAGTTCCTGCTGAAGACATCTTCAGCCTGGCTTAGCCTCTATTCTTAGCTGGAAGCCTAAGCAATCCTGAGTGTATTGAAAACTTGCATGGGAGCCACCAGGAAAAAAAAATATGCATTGCTGATTTATGATGGGTGCAAAGGAAAGGAATAGTGATTTACTGGCAAACTCATAGTGGCAAAAAGCAAGCCAAGATTCTCCATTTAGGTACCCTCAAAGGTAGCCTAGAGAGAGGGAGAAGAAATGTAATTCCTAGGATCACTAAACTTGGACAAGGCTTCTATGTGGCAGGAAAGCTGCTCTCCATTCAGAAGGCTGCAATATTGGCTCATAACATACTAGTGCCTCTGCTCCACATGGTACCCTACAAAACGGGCTCTGGGTGTGAGATCCTGAGCTTGGTATCCAAGCTCCAGGTTGAGCCTGCCTCACATGACAGGCATGCTATATAAGCTGCAGCATGTGTGGGAGACCATAAATCATGCTCTTGGAAATACTGCAATGATCAATGACCAGGAAAGATAGATAGCTGACCAGGGAGAAGTGTGGAAATAATAGGTCTTAGCTTGGTACAAGGGATGGACTGAGATGCTTGTTAATTGTTTTCTTCAGTCGTGAATGTCATTTCTTAAAAGCATACTGTAAAGTACATTTTAATGCCTCATCCTTTAAATTTTTTCTTTTTTCCCTTCTTCACTCCCTGTAAATGCATTGGCTTGTGGGCTTGATGGTACTTAATTTGTACATTTTTGCTTAATTTGATGAGCTGTAAGTGCTCTTTTAGCCTACTGTGAGTGTTCAATAATCCAAAGTGGCTGTGAAGTATGTAAGTCCTGTTGCTGCTTTATAGTGCCTGATTAAAACAGAAATAATATATTATGAAAACCCACTCAAATGTCTTTATTGGATCACAGCTACCCATCATAACTCAGAGGTGAAAACTGTCTTGGCTTGCTGGTCTGGTTTTTTCCCTCACTATCAGGCTACATCAGGAAGTGCAATGAAGTTAAAGCACTAGCCTCCTCATGGTTCTCTGGGTGGTTTCTATTAACATGCTATTTTACATTTCAGTTTAGTGGTAATGTCCCCACGCCTTCATCTGCGCCTGGCCAGTCCAGAGCTCTGTCTCAGAATAACTTTGGGGAAAGGTTCCTCAGTTTCCCCATGTAGAAAAATGGGAATAGGAGTCTTTTCTCAGCACCTGTTTGAAAGCATATTGATCATGTTTGCAAAGTATTTTGGAACTTCAGACACTTGTTTTTAGTGAAAAAAAAACCACAACTTTTTTTTTTTTTTTTTTAAGGATGTAGCACAGATTATTTTCTACATTTGTCTGTATGATTTCTAAGCGACAATGTTTTTTCTACCCTCTCCTCCTAAGTCTCCCCCCGGCGCAGATGCAGAAGAAGCACGGCTAGAGGTGTGACTGCTCAGACCTGCCACTCTCTGACCAAAAAAAACGCACACTTGCAAACTGCTGAGCAGAGCATGATTATACCAGCCTATATACTCTACATCAGGAAGGACTTCTATGTGCATTACCTGCAAGGACATGTTTCCTAGATGAGGACTCCTTACTCCTCCTCCTTCCCCCCTCTGTGCTTTTCTTCCTTTTCCCCCGCCCCCCTTTCACATGGTCCTTAATATCAGGATGCTCTAACCTACTTTTATTAAGAGGTTAAATGAAGCCAGAATGCTCCAGAACAGCGTTCTGTCTCATCGACCTCCCCTCCAGGCTGTGTTCTGTAATTTCTCCCGCTGTGCTGAATTGATGCTCCTCTCCGTGTGCGAAATAGGCAGTCGCTTCCTGAGAGGAGACACGCTGCCTTCTGAAGTGCCCATTCAGCACGGCAGAGGACAAACTGTCTGGCAACAGGGGTGTGATTCAAGGGCTGCGATATATGGAAAAGAACAAAAGGAGGGACGTGCAAGGGAAAGAGGCTGGACAACAGAAAGAGGAGCTAAACCGAAGAAATGGGGGAGAGACTTAGGTTAGGGAACAAAGACTAGTAAGCTATTAATATTAAAATTATTGGTATAGTGATGGAGCGCCCAAAACATAGCAGGTTTTTTCAGACAGATAAAACATGCCAGGAAGGCTTACTCATGCCAGGTAGCCTTCGGCTGTGAAAATAGCTCCCCTGAAAGCAGTACTACATCGCACTGGTGCTTATCTTTTTATTTTAAGCAAAGACTGATTCTATTGAATGATAGAATAGCTGAAAAAAAACAAACCAGGAAGGTGGCCTTTCCTCCCCCCTGCCCCAACGTATAGCAGATCTGAAGCTTTTCCCCCAAAGAATTGTTTTGATTCATTTCCATTTTAGAGACTACTAGAACATATTTTATATAATATTACAACATATTAAGACATACTCCTATTTTAAAATATAAATTCCAGGTTTTCCTGGCCATTAAGATTAGTGTCTAATACCCTTTTGCTGACCCACCTTTCTCACTCCACTAAGTCCCAACAGGAAAGTATTTTGGAGAGTCAGGTTGTATCGATCATGCAACTGGGACCTGTTGGGGGACATAAGGGGACTGTACTTGGTGAGCCCACTGGAGTACTGCACAGAAGTTGGAAGAGAAAGTCTGGAGAGACAGGAAAAGTTTGGTGTTATTACAAGTCATCGTTTTCACATCAGAGTGACTGAAAAGCAAATGTCTGAGCACAAAAGCCAGCACAAGCTGTCCATGCCACCCACGACCTGCGTGCACGTCCGGTTAACTGCTGCAGTCATGGGTAGCACCACTTTGTACTGCATGACCCTTGTTGGCCAGAGGAGCCTACATCTCTTTTCCACCTCATCATAAATACCATCGCCTTCTCTCCTCGCCAAGGTTAGTGTGCTTGGGCAGGAGCAGCTCTGGTCCTTTCTGCTTCTACATTAATCTGCAGCAGCTCCCCTGTCTCGGCCTGCTGAGCTCTGATCCCAAGGTAGACCTTTGCTGAGAGAACCAGTTTCAAGCAGGGGACCACTTTAAAAAGGAAGATTTTATGAATCCATTTGGGACTTTTTTTAATTTAGGGGTGAAAAAAGCCCAAAGCTTTGGGCTTCTGTCTCCTCTATGCATCTTCTGAAATTGTGTCATTTGCAATAATTTATGGAAAGGAAAGCCAGGTTGTTAAGAAGCAAGATTAACCTCTGAAAAAGCCACCTAAAAATTATGAAAAACACCCACCGCAGTATCAGAAGCACAGTAACATTTGCCTGACTTCGGGATTTACTACCAAAACTAGCTCCTGGATGCCCTGCAAGCTATGCCATGCTGTAGGTAACAGCTGGCCTCACTGGCTGCTCATGGACTCCCTTCACCACCTTTGTAGGGCAGCGGGTGTCACCCGAGCAGCCCTGTGAGCTCAGCGTGAAAAAAAATAACACCCAGCACTTGTGACCTTCTCTAGCGGCACGACTGCTGGGCACGGTGCTGTGTACACTCAGCAGCAGCACTGAGCGTGCTCAGCAGTGGCCCTGCCCCTTCCAGAAGGTTCTACGTGATCCCCAGCCCAGCAGCTGCCACCATTTCTGTCTTCCAGTGGGATGCTAGGGGTACACAGTGAACCGCAGACAAGCCGGTGGCACCCGCGTGCTGCCCCTCATAGCGAGGTCGTCCTGTGCGCGACCACCACTGTGGGCCCGGAGGTGGGAAAGGGCGCGCAGCTCCACCCTTCAGGGTGGCCACCTCTTGCTGTCAGGGCAGCTTCTGATGGCTTCTCGTCTTGCCGGGAGAAGATAATCACCAGGACTGGGCCAAATTTCATCCAGGTTTTGGGGATTAGTGCGTACGGCAGGAAAAGCTGAGTCAAACCTAGCTGCTTCTAGCTTTTCCAGAGGGCTAATTAGAAGTGCTTGCAGCTGATGAGGAGAGCTGCCAGGCACGCGAGGTTATCTGTGATTCCCTTTACCTGGCCGTCGGTACTGCCCCAGGAGAGCCTGGCTGCATGGTGCTCCATCCTAGGGTCGTTCTTCAAGTCCAAGGAGTGCAGCAAGGCAGCTGACAAAGGGAACTGTAAGTAACAACTGCTGCTTTTGGGGCTAACGTGTGATCAGACTCATTTGGCAAGGTGGAATTAGGTTGTAATTCTTGAAAGTTAGTTCATTATCATAGTCAGCAGTTTCTTTAGTGTCCTTGACATGCGCTCTCATGTTTGTTGTTGCTGCAGCTTTACTGGTAGTTTTAGGCTCTGCATTTGCTCTTCACTTCCTTATGAAAATCCTACTTTTAGCTCCTTTTATTTTAAACTTTGCCTGCACAGAGCTCTTGGGTTGTGAGGCACAATTGTGCCATGACTGCAGCCCACAGACATACGCAGTTGATAGCATGTGATATTTTCCCTTCATCTCCCAGGAGCTGCAGAGTAGCTTTGCTGTTCTTCTTGCCCTTCTTCATTGCTCCTGAGCTCTGGAGTGTCTCTGTGAGGAGCACATTTACTGACAGTGTGTGTGGATTTCAGTGTGAACTAAAATCGTGGAGAAAATGATCAAGAGGCATCTGGGAAATCACTGCCCATCATCTTTGCATGCTAGGCTGCTTTGTGAATGCTAATACCTGTAAGCAATCAGCCCAATAACTAGGTAATTTCTGTTAGTCTCCATTAAAATTCAGGATTCTTCTGTGCAAGGGTAGGAAACTTAGAACTGGAAGGACATGTTCTGTCTCTGTTGTTAACCCTTTGAGGGACTTCTTGTTATGTTTCTGTGCCTTTCTGTGACTTAGATTTCCCATTTCTAAAGTGGCTGCATCTGTTGGTCTCACCAAAATATATGATACTGGGTGCATTCAATAAAAAAAGCTTTGACTTTGTGTATTTTTTAAGAGCTTCCTTAGCAGACCTGCAAGCTAGCTATCTATGCAATTTGCACTGTATGTTTCCTTGGTGTGATTGCAGCCCTGGCCATTTGCGTGCAACTACTCGCACCGTATAAGTACCTGCTATACATGAGACGTTCAGAGCCTCTGCACAGCCCCTTTGAAAATGTAGCCCACTGTGTTTTCCTTGAACGCTTCAAGACTCTTTCGTTGTTATTTCCTAAATGATGTGATGCTGCTTGGCCATTTGAAGTGGCAAAGTGCTTTCAAGCACAAAAGACTTTTATGTTGATTTTTCTTTTGTTTTAACTAAATTCTTTGCGAAGAAGAACAGGAAGGAGGCAGCTTTGTGAGGTGAGTAAATGATAGCTAGCGCAGTTGTGGGTATGAGGAAATAAGGCTGTACGCACAAACACACGCAGGGTAATAGTCTACTTCAACAGTAGGTTCCCTTGCTAATTTGGAAAGCCATTCCAGCTCTGGCTTGATTCCATTTCAACCTCAAGCTGTGAATAAGGAGGGCTTTTAAGTTGTCATTTTGTTAAAGCCAGCTTTTAAAACACAAGAGGAAGAGACATGAATTACCAAAGCAAACAAACCCGTGGAAATAAAACTCTTCTCCTTGATATGTAATTCAACACTGACAGCCAATGCTGTGAGATTTCACTTTCTTTTTGGTTGGTTGGTTCGTTGGTTCTTTTTTTGTTTGGCTTGGGGGGGGGGGTTGTTCTGTTTATTGCAGTTTTGAGGGAGGGCTTAATGATCAGAAAGCTTATTTTGGCAGGTGAACATGTTAAAACATGAGTATGCAGCAGGTGATTGGATTTCAGGTAAACTCAAAATGGGGTAGTGAGTTAACTAACTGTAAAATGTAGTATTACTGGATTTGTATTTACATTTTTCAGTATCTGAGGGAACCATTCCTGGAGCTAAAATAAGGTGTCATTTTGTCTTTTTTCATAGTATTTTCTCCAATCAGGAAATAAAATCATATTAAAGCCGTGTATTTCAACCCAATGTATGACTCCCTGATGCATTACAGAAGCCTGGCAGAAAAGCCAACCTTGTTTTTAATGAAAAACTTAAAATTAAATGAAGGAAAATTCTGAATTGTGAAGTGATTCTTTAGAATTTTCTCTTGAGGTCTAAAAGACTGAACTTGGAATGTACCTTTCTCAGAAATAACTGATAATGAATTATTCTGTAAGTGTATAGGGCAAGGCCAATAATTACTGCATGATAACAGAAACCAGAAACCATACCTTCAACTGGTAGAAACTACCATCATTTTATCAACAATAGCAGAAGTCTGCCAGATCATCAGTTGAGATTCTCAGCCTATAATTAGCTAAGGTAGTAGCTGCATGGTTATACTTTCGTATTTCTTAATGAATGAACTGACTACTGAACACGTACAGTAAAAGTACAGCCTAGCCATTCCTCTCTGTTTCAGACAGAGCAGTTTTATTTTCTATCTGCTTTCCTGCCTGTAGACTTTTAGTGCTTCGTTTGAACTTTATACTGAAAACAGGGGTCCAGGCTTGCCCCTGTGTAGTCATTGAAGTGAGTGGAAGCTGTACACCCATGTCTGAGAATATATAATTCCCTGTGTTTACTTAATATATGTGTATTACATTGCAGTGTCAACATATTCAATAGGATATGCTTCCTAGAAATAAAACACATGGTAAAACATGGTCAGTATGCATTCTGAGATGAAATTATGATATATGACTGCCTTTCAATCCCAAGGAAGGTGCAATTTTTTTATAGGACTGTCATTTTAACATAAAATCAATTTTTATACAGAATAAATGGTGCACAATTGCCTGCCTACTTTAGAGCTATTAAGGAAGAGGAACATATTAACAAATTAATCCTCTTAACCAATATCTAGCACGTCTCCCACTAAGATTGATTTTCAGCCACCTTTTTTTTGTTATGGGTGCAACCATACAAGACTGTGTTGCATCAGAATTTGAAAGCACATACAGACATCTCATTTTCACAGACCACTGTGAAGTAATAAGCATTAGCTCTCTGCCCATCCCTTCTTCATAGTGTGTGTTTCTGAGGCTACTGTACGGGAGAAGGTGGAAGAGGGATGTTAGGTTTATGCGTGTACAGTTGTGAAAACCTTAATTTGTTGGTGTTGTACTTCTATTGGAGTCTTTCCTGTAGAAATAATGAGCAAACAGGGAAGAATAAATGAAGCTGTCTTTTGTAATTCTGAGCAGGAATACTGAGAACAATAAATCGGTTGCAGCTGAGTTAATGAAGCCTGAGTTCCTACGGATTTGGATCTTGCATCCCGACCTCCCCGTCAGTCTCCTGTTGCAATACTTACATGTCTTCCTGTTTCCCCAATTGCGCTCTTATTATCCCCTTGTAAAACCTCTCTAATCTATCCCCACTCAAGCCCTTCGATCTGGAAGCCCATCATACTACGGCTGGGTCAGAGCTACATGTGGTCTGACTGGCTGCCTGGTAGACGGGTGCCAAATGGCAAGCCTGTCTAGGCTAATTAGCCTTTCCGTGCTTCATCAGTGGTGTCCATCTTCCTGTCTGAACTTTCCTTCTGGCCCTTTAATGGAAAAAAAACAGTGTATTAAAAAAATATACTGTTACTTCGAGACTTCTCAAACTTGGTAAAGTTAACCAACAGGTTCAGAAATTATTAGCTGCAGTCTGTTAAACAACAGAAATACCTTGTTTCCCTAAAAAATCCAAACAGGCAGAAAACAATAGAAAAAATGTAAAAATCCCCTTAGTTTAAAAAAACAAAACAACAACAACAAACCACCCAGATGACTTATTTTCAATTACACTTCTTGTGGTTTTTTTGGGGGGGGTGGTTGTTGTGTGGGTTTTGGTGTTTGTTTTCTTTGGTGTTTTGTGGTTCTTTGGGGGGATGGGGGGGTGTGGGGGGTGTGTGTGGGGGGGTGTTATTTCTTGTTGCAAACTGAAAATGTTTACTTACACCAGAGTGTAAGGAAGCAGCTCCTGCCAGTGCATGGTGTATTCCTAGACATATTTGTCTTAGTAGAAAAGAGAGATTTTTTTCCAGAGGGTGGTGCAATGAAGCCGCTGAGGGGAGAGCGGACAAGGTATTACTCTGAGGCGAAGGTGCTCGAATCGCGCTCTCTGGTACCATTACTGCAAGAAGGGAGTAGGAAGATGGGGCGTCGGGGAACTTGCTGCAGCACTGCTCTCAGGTCGAGGGAAGAGACAGGTCTCTGCACCTTTGAAATTTTAACTTCAAGCTACTGTCCTTGTTTCAGCAACCCAGTTGATACCAGAGGAGCAGTGTGGAATACCTGTCACAAATGTGATACATTCTTTTAATTTTGGGTAATTGAGACTATGTTTATAGTGTAAGACACATGGGTGCATGGGATGCGCAGGAGTGGAACCGATTCGCTGGTGAGCAGGACTGTTGAGCACCCACAATATACTTTGGCTGCCACATAGGCATAACCCGTGCACACTTGACCTTTAGGTATTGGGTGTCTGCTGGGGGAGGAAGGAGATGAGGAGGGAACTTATGGCGTTTGGAGTAACCTTGGAGTGCATCAGAGGCCATGAAAGCAGATTTTGAGATGTTTCAGTGCTATACCTGAAGTATAAAATGTAAATGCTGAAACAGGCTGAAAAAGCATCAGGATGTCAGACTGCAGTGTGAGGAATGAGCCATACTCATTAAAAAAGCATGTTATGGTGTTGATTACAGCACTGGTCAATTACAGCTAGCCTAACTCTGTGGGGTACATGATTTCAAAAAAAATAAAAAACCAACCAAAAAAACCCTACCCACAAACAAGGTCCTCCATCAAATCAGGGCCTATTATGGCTCTAAGCCACTCTTAGGAGCAGTTTGTAGATGAGAGCCGGACACGTATCACAGGCTGCGTGGCTGCAGGCTTCTCTTTTTCTTTCAGCTATCAGTCTGTCTCCCGAGACTTATCTGGAAATTACAACTGGCATCATGCTAGGCAGAAGTTGAAGGATAAATAGTTTCTACAGGTGAGAAGTTACCAGTTCAAACTACCTCAGCTGCCACAAAAAAAGGTGATGTGGTGGAGATGATCTGTCTGGACTGCGTTAAGACACAGTGCATTGATGCACTTACAATGTGTTTAAGTCATATGTATAGTGAGGCAACCTGAAATGGACTTGTAAGATCATATCTAAACTCAAGTATGGCTTCAGTCCTAAGTACCAGTTTAAATCAGAACCTCTTGGAGGTTCGGAAAGCTGAAATACATATTTTTGGGATAAAACTAGGTTTGGATAAACCGATTCTTTTCTGTCTCAAGGTCTTGCTCTTACAAACTCTTCCTTATTTGCAGCAGCTCTGCTTTGACGTGAATATTTCATCTTCTGGGTTTCCTTCTAGTAGGCGGTGGAGTACAAGCTTAATGTGGTACTATGTTTTAATTGTCTGCTCAAGCAGCCATTTGAAGTAAAACACAGTGCAATGAAATTGCACTGCAGCAGAAATACAAGGTGTGTGGTGATGGGCAATCAGCCTCTGAAATTGTCAATCACTTCAATGTGAAATTGCTTCAGCAGAGTGAAATAGCTTAGGACAGTGTGGGAAGGAGCAGAGCCAGTGAGGATCGGAGCCTGCGGTGGTGAGCCTTTCTCCACTTTCCTCTCCCTCTGCCCAAGTAATTCACTGATTATAGCCGGGGCTTTTTTCTTATTTCTCATTTCTGCTTGTGTTTTTACTTGCAATTACCTTTTTAAAAGATGGTGCCAACAGCTTCATTATTTCGGTCCCATAAGCACTGCAGAAGAGCACAGGAAAAAACAATCTTCTGGTGCACACTGACTATTAATAACCTTTGCCAGGTCTGAAGACTAAGCAGTGCAAATAGCTGTCATTTATACCACCAACTTATTGTCTTTCCTGGTGGAAATGTGGGATATGAATTCATGATTCTCTTTGACTGCTGGCTGTAGCACATACACACATATAACTTGCGTATGTAAGTAGGATATTAAGTAATCCTTGCAAAAAAGCAAAATTAAACCAAAATGCCTCTTCTCCTTTAAGTAACTCAGAGACTATTAATAACATCTTCAAAAAATAAAGGCAAAAACCTCTTATGTTTGCAACACTAACATTCATTTTTACTGAATCAGTGATGAGTTGTACTGCCCTTCCATCTCACCTTTAGGACAGCAGTAAATCTTGCTTGGTTAGTAAGCCAATATCATCTAAAAATAGCCTGTGTCTGAGTGGGAAATGCATACAGCTCTGTTCTTGCTGCCTGCCTGTGAGACTTCTGTCAACCTGTATTAGATTCCAAATATTTGGGTAATTTCTTAGGTGAAAATGTGAATGCCTTTGCTTATATTTGGGGTGTCTTTTTGTGGGGGTAGAAGTGGCCCAAGATTTAATAAAGTGGACTTGGTCACCAGTGTTCTGAGTGACAGGCTGAAGAATTCATTTTGTGCTGAGATGATGCCATTAAGACAAGTCACAAAGCAGACATCGTGCACAGGTATTTCTAGATCCTGCTTGAAATGTAATTGCGAATTCTTTCTGCAATGCTATGAATTTCTTGAAAGAGTCATCCTGCTGTATCTCTCTGTGCCATTAATCTGTGTTTCTATCCCTTTGGTCAGATAGAGGGAACTTAAACTGGAGATTGGTAGTAAGGGATTTAACAAAAGAGCTGCTTCAAGATTTCCACCGTGTGTCTTGAAAGCATAGAAGAGGAGATTTAACCTAGCAATGTCAGCTATTATACATCATTGGGTTGGTGTTATCCTTCACTGAAGAGGCAGATGCTAAGCTAGATTTTGGAGAGAAAGGCAGTGTGACTAGCAATTTTATCATGTTTAGCAGGTTACAGTAATCTTACCCACACTGTAGAAAAGTATTGTCAGTAATGCAGCGCTTGAGAACTTCTGAGTTAGCTTTTAAATATACTATGTCAATAGAGATTTTTGGCTTTTTTTGTAGCAAAGATTCTGAGGTAATATACTTTGGTGACTTCTGTACAGCAGCTGTTTATCTATACCATGTTCCTTTACTAAATTGAAGCAGTATTTGTTTATCAGCTTTGTTAAAAGAACAGGCTGTACAAACACAGCCAGATTATTCCTGTTATCTCTGCGTCAGACACCAGCAAGTTGATGGATTTGCATGGTCGTGGGCTGTGCCATGTAAGTCCACGGGGTCTCTTTTAGTTCTGGGATCTTGGCTTTGTGCTGCATTGCCCGGCAGGTATGACTGGGGTGAGACCTTAAGTAATGACTTAAGCTGTTTGGGCTGAAGAGGATGTTGTGACTCTGTACTGGTTTGTGGAAACACACAGGATATGGTGTTCTCACTTCAATTTGGCACGAAAACAGATACTGAAATCCAAAAAAATGATGGTGATTGAAGTATCATGCAACAGCTGGCTCTAAGTCTTAAGCTTGTTCAGAGATGGAAAGTGCAAGATGCAGAGGCAGAAGTCCTGGGCTTTTTTGAACATATCAGGGGCAGGTTAAAGTACTTGTTTTCTAAGCCATGTTGTCTCCGAGTGCAGAAGGCATATTACTAATGTGTACTACTGTATCATACACTACTATCATGATACATGTTACTAATTAACATTACTAATTAGAAACACAGAAAAGTCTATTAATTCTAAGCTAGGTGCTAAGTCTGTTGGGTGACGGTGCTTCCTAAGTTGCATTAAACTGTTGCAGTGTTGCATAACAGTGCGAGTTATCTGTTCAATACTTTTCACTGGTTGAAGAGAAGAGTGGATGTAGGTCCGTAATATTTCTCCTTACAACATATTGTTAAGGAAGTGCCTTCGTCTGACTTGGAGAGACTTGATATTGTAACTCTGAAAGGACACTGCCAATTAACAAATAGTCTATTTCAGATTTATCTTAGATAATATAAATTACAGTATTTTCCTAAGTATGGTATAGTTCAGCTTTCATACTTTAATATACAGATGACACACTGATGAAGATAGTGGTATATAAACTGGATGTCCTCAGTGTAAATATTACAAAAAAAACCCTCACCTTTTTCTACCACCCCCAGTAACTTTAGAAACCATAAAGATAATGCTTATTTTCCGCATATGTTATGTGGTGGGTTTTTGTGAGGGCTTGAGTTTTTTGTATGGGTTTTTTTTTTTGTTGTTCTTTTACATTTTGTTTTGTAACTTTCCTATAATGTTGAAAACCCTGAAATCAAAATGATTCTCTTAGGTCCTGTTTATGGCTGTCGTAGATGTACAGATGATCCAGACCTGCAAAACATTTAAATGCAGGTTTAAAACAATCTCTGTTCAGGAAAGCACTTAACCATACGCTTAATTGTAAGGGCAAGCATAAATTCCATTTAACTCAAACCAACCTTACACATTCTCCACTACCAAAACCGTGCCTTTAATAATTGCAACTGTTTTGCAAAGTTCATTCTGCTTGGAGAATCGGAGACTCTGCTCTAGTTCTCTTCTTCGTAAACATAAGCACGCTGAATTCCCTGGGTTTTTAGAATAAGTGGAAACATATACATTTGGGTGGGACCGGGCTTATTTGGTATTAAGAATGAAGGAAGTTTTCTAGTTACCAGAGAGATGATAGAGATGCTTTTTCCAGGGCCATGCCCCTTATGACACAATGGGCAAGGTGTTTGTGATCTCCAACCAAATCTGCATGTGTCAACAAGCAGTGGGTAGCTGCTAAGCCAGACTACTTCTACAATATCTCAGAATTCACTGGACTGGGCTGTTAGAAAGTGGAAAAACTTATCTCAGCATTTCCTCAGTCTCTTGCCTGTCTCAACTTTGTGAAATTTAGAGCTGATTAGGTTAGCTGATGGAAGGGGAAATACGAATAGAAAATTTTCCTTTCCCTCCCTGTCTCCCGCTCCTGGTCTGAAAGAGTGAAAAAATAGGCTGACTGGACTTTTGATCTTGAAAACAAAACACTTGCTCTGAGCCTTACTCACTCTGAGAGGCTAGTGGCTTTTCAGGTTAAAAAGTAAAGCACGCAGCATTAAAAAATTCCAGTCCTAGTATGCCAGGGTATAAATCTACTTTAGCACCCCACATTAGAGATGGTTTGATTCTGAGCTAGTCTTCCTAGGTCTCTTCTAGGGACATGGTCCTTACAGAAGCCAGTGCAGCTCATCCAGAACCAAGCTCTGAGAAAGGCCAGGTAACTTACTCTCTGAAGCCACCTGTTTATCTCCTTTGATTATGAAGAGAGCCTTGGGAGGGAGAGTACACTGCATTTGGAAGCCCAGCATGAGGTACCCAGATTTAGGTGAGATCCTACATTAAGGTAATCAGAGGAGGGACGGTTTCCCTTCTGTGTCTCGGAGGAGATGAGAGGTTGTGGAATCACAAATGGGTTTGTATTCTATCTACATTTTAAATTCCAGAATTTGTTTTCTGTAAAATGTCCCCAGCAGGTGATACTGGTATTCATTGCTACTTGGAGTCTGGGAAGGAAGGGCAGGTTAGTAAGAACTACTTGGCAGGGCGGCGACTTGCTTACTTTTCCTGATTGCTTTTCATTCTAGATAGGGACCCATCAGCATTCTCGTTTCCTTATATCAATTTCATTTGGCCTTGGAAAATAATTGCATGCACAGTAAACTTTGTCTACAATCATGAAACAACCAGTTTGGATCCTGTGAACCAGCTCAAGCATATAATATTCCTACAAAGCCAATTTAAGCAGGAGAGTCACCCAGATGAAGGGCAATCCGGTTGGAGGTATTCACTGAGTGCAGCTGTAGAGCTTGCTCCTGTTGCTGTAAATCTACATGACATAAGCGAGAAACAACGTGGCAGCAGCCTTCCTATGACTTCATAACCTTCAGGCTGGTCTTCTGGGCCCAGGGAGCTCTTGCCAACCTGACTGTGAGCTTTGGGCTGCTCTACTTTATGGCAGTCAGGAAAACTTACCCAGGGTGATCTTAAAAGCACGAATGTAAGAAAAATAGTACCTTTGCATTTCTTCCTTGCTCAGTATGCATCTGGGCAGAACTCAGTGTCATAACAGTGAGCTGATTTGTTTGCAATGTGCCTCTTCCATGAGAAAACAGATGATCTGAACCTCCAGGGATCAGCCTAGCAGCTTTCATTGAGGGCAAAATCCATGTCCCTTGATTTGCCTGATAAGTTGAAATTTCTTTTATTGAGGATGAGGGGAGAGGAAAAGTTTGTTAGTTTTTCAGATAAAATGAAGCTCCCAAAGTATTAGGGAAGCAGGAGATTTATATTTTATCTTTTTTTTTTAATTATTATTTTATTTTGCTTTTTTTCCGTAGGGCACTTGTAGAGTATTAGCTTTGTATTTTAGCCACTAGGTGGAGAAAGCAAGCCTTCTGTAATTTAATATCATTGGTAGTATAATGCTATTCTGGCCTGAATTCCGTAGATATTTTGGAGCAGAAAAGTTCCTTCTTTCCTGCAGTGCTTCAGAAGGTAGGATAGCAATGAAGAGTGGCGAGTGGCTAACTGAAACCTTGCTGGAATTAATGTTAAGAAAATATGGTAGAAGATCAATCTTAAATATAAAAGCAAGTATATGGTAGAAGATCAATCTTAAATATAAAAGCAAGTATACCACAGCCAGCCTCAGGTAGTCTTCTGAACTGGAATTTGGATGATGATTGCTTCTAATGCTTGTGTTACTACGAGTAAGGAGTTGGGCTGCCACTGCAAAAAGATTGTACACAGAGGGCAAGCATCTTCTGTCAGAGGTCACTTGTCACATCTTCGTCAGGATAGAAGGAAAAAGAGTGGATGTCTACATAGCTTGTGAAGGCAGCCTCCTGTTTGAGGGTGAGGCAGGAGTCATTGTGTCCACGCATGTCTGAGCACATATGTGAAGTTTAACAGTCCCAGCTAGGAAGGCTGGAAGACTCATTTCAGCACAATTCAGTCAGCAGGGGCCTCTGAGGGAGGCCCTGCTCTGCTGGTATGGGTGGAAATTCACTCTGATTCTCTTGTCTTTCAAAGCAGTGTCTTGACTATGAATACACACATTAGAAGGGAGATAATGGCACTACATCGTATTGCAAATGAGGTCTGAAGAAATCAGAATGGGTTTGGTTTGTATTTGTCAAAAAGGATCACTGCAGCATTCTTTCCTCTGTGTATACCTGTGTACATGCTGAATTTTATCCAAACAAGCTAATAATCCACCCCCCACCCCACCCCCACCCCCACCCCGATCTGACCTGCCACCCCAACCTACTAAAACTGTTTTGTCTGTATTATGGAGACTTCCCTTGATCTAATTACAAAAGGATTTCAAGTGTCCGTGGGACAGCATGTACACTCTTTTAGTCAGCATAAATCCCCAATAAAGAAAGAGTTTCTACCACTGAGTTTTCTGAAATCGCTCTCTGGGCAGCAGTGTGTTTCTGTGCTCGAGGACTGACAGAGTTCTTCTCCAATCAAAGCCAATGTGAAAACATGATAATTCCGTGCCTGCCTTGTCCATCCTAATTATATCCCAGTCACGCTGCCCAATTTGGGGAATGAGTTGCAGCACAATCTTCTCCAGAGGAAGGGATGTTTTAGATGCTTTGTATGTTTACAACCCCTTCTTTTTATGCCTAACAAGTTAGTGTTGTGGTTTGTGTTGGCTTTTGCAGGTAATAGCTGTGGCCAGCTGGCTTCCTAAACCGTAGTCATGGCTGCAGCACCTTGCACCTTGAATCATGAAGATACACTTGTTGCAAGATAAACTTGTATACAAGTTTGATCCTGGACTAGACTCAACATTAGCTAGAATCAGTTTCTAATGAGTAGCCCTGTCCCATGTAGTAAAAAGCTGCATAGAAGAGATCTGAAAGAGAATGCATGAATGGTGCATCTTGACCAGTGAAGTAGCAGTCAGAACTATTTTTCCAAGTCATTTGCAGTCTTTCCATCTGTTTTGATCTTGCACTCCAGTTGAAATAATTTTCCTGTCTAAGATGCAGCCTGGGTAACTCATTTTGCAGCATGCAGTGTGTGATGAATTCCTGCAGGTGAAAGATGACATTAAGATAATGAAATATATAAAGAGAGTAAAATAAATTAACTGGTGCTGTGTTCATAAAAGCCTTTCAATATCAGAAAAGGTCCTCTTTAGATGCTGTCAGCTTCATTGATCATTGCAGTTATTTGCTTGTTTCCATCCCAATTAAATCTTTCTGCTACAGAGTTGGGTAAAAACATTTAAAACCATAAGGATCTTATTCTAAGATTCTCATTCATGTAGCTCACCAAATGATGTCTGCAAACTGTTTAACTTCAGTTTTCATTCATGGTCACCATCAAATGACTCTTTCATTAAGTTTGGTGTTTGAGGATTTCATGTTACTCTTTTTTTTTAAATTGGCCTCTGTACAGTTAAAAGGATGAGTTTGATTTTTATGTATATGATCAAGGTTAAAGCTGAGTTCCACTTTCCTTTTTATAGATATTCTGCCCATGTCTGATCTTTGGTGGTCTTTCTGGCTTTCATGTATTTTCTTACAAAGCAGGGAAAAAAAAATCACAAACCACTGATATTTCAATCAATTCAAACTCTTTAAATCAAGTCAAGTTAGATTTTTCTTAAATTATTTTTCACTTTCAACTATAGGAAATACTGTACTGCTACATGTTAAGCCTCGTCAATGGATTACAATTGTAATAAGTAATTTTCTTAACTTCATGCTTCAGAAGATACATGTATTCTGTAAAATAGGTTTTCCATGACCTAAAGCGTTTGTATATGTGCTGCTGGACCAACCACTAACCAGATCCCCAAGGAAGTTTGATTTGTGGATTGGTGACTTGCTCTAAGCCTCACTGATAGAGGAACTGCAGTACTCATGAAACACTACACAGAAAGAAAAGGAACGTTGAAGCGTAACATAAAGGGCAAAGCCAGTTATGTGTCTGAGCCAAGGTTATTGCTTTGCCTTCATGGGTTATCTCAGCTCTAAAGGGAATTACAGAATGTGTGTGATCCTTTTTTAGAGAAAAATCTTGACTTTTCCATATCTTTCAGAGTACCTGTAGTAAGCAAGCTGAACACACATGCTGCCTTGAATGGGATCTGATATGGCCCTTGTGGAAGGCAATGTGAAGAGTCCCACAAACTTTACAACAAGACAAATGGGGATCTAAATGCCTGTCAGATTTATGTGGATTCATGTCAAGTTTCCCCACAGGAGCTACTGTGTTATACAGGCAAACACAAATGTTGCAAAGGGACGTGGGGAAATCAGCAGTCTCAAGATAGCGATTGGACATAACGGAAAAATGATCTAGGAAGATTAAGGCTGTTTGATCAGAAGAGTAGGAGCATACAATGTAGCAGCCTTCAGATACAGAAAAAGGTGCTGAAGCAAGGAAGGACGGAGTCACTTTGCTTTTCATCTCAGTGACAGATGAGACAGGAAGCGATAGGCTTAGATTTCCGTGAGAATTATTTCTATTCCAACAGGGGAGATTGCTAACTTTAACAGTCCATGAGCACTGGCACAGGCTAGGGGGAATATGCTTCTGAGCACATGTTAAAGAAGTATTTCATAGTAATGATTTAGGCTAAATAGTAGACGTTCTCTCAGTTTGCTAGTCTGTGGTCTCTGCAACTGTAGGAATTTGAAATAAATATCTAAAGAACAATACTTAGATCTATTAAATGTAATTCAGTTGATAATTGCATGCTAAACCATGTGTCTCTCAGAAGACTTATGTGAAACCACAATTCAGGCGCATTCCACTCACCACTATCCAGATTCAGATTCTGGAGGACAAGTTATATGTATGTATAGATATATTTATATACATACAGATGGACAGATGAGAGCATGGGGAGTGGGAGAGGTTCAAAGGGCCCACATTTTCTGGGCACTCCTTCCAAAAAAGACAAAGAATAATTGAGCACTTCGCTCTTAAACCACCATGCCTTCCAGTGACATGGTAAGAATCTTAGCTACAAGATCTCATTCTTTGAAAAAGTAAATCATTAGAGAATATGATGACAGTCCTCAAAGTTGCAAATGAAGAATGAATTTTAAGTATAATCAATAACTGATGTATATTGCTTTCAGAGATGTGTTCTTGATCACACCTATAATAAAATGGCAAACCAGCTTTTCCGGGAAAATGTTTTTGCCAGCCTTACGTGCTACACTGATAATGACTATATAAATATCAACAGTGAGGTTAGCTGAGAAGAACTGGAATCATTGAAAATGATAAATATTAAATATAGTATTGACTTTAGTAAGCTCAGTCTTATTTATTTAGTAACTAACAAATTAAACCCAGTGGCCAATAGAAGACTATTGGAGATTTAGTGTGTTAGATTAGTGGTCTCTCTTATAATGTATACCATTGTAATGCTTTAGAGTTTTTGTTATGGAATATAATCTCATACTTCCAGATGCTAAAAGCTGGTTTCTGCACCAATTTATGTAGTGTTGCATCTTAGATAACCAATACCAAATGCAAGTGAATGCAAGGAAGACAGGTATGGACAGTGAGGCAAAAAGCATTTCCACTGTGAGTGACAGGTAAGTTGAAGTTAGGCTGTGATGCATGTAAAAAGTGAAGAGAAGCAGTTTGGACTGGATTCAGTGGAGTAAGAAAACCAGGGGAGGAATTAAGGGAGGTATGGAACATGACATGAACAGAAAGATGAGCTAAGAAAATGATCTTTGAATGGATAAGGGTAGGGCAAGGTTGTATTTAGGTTGGAGGAAGACCTGTTGCAAAGAGTGTGTTGGGAGATAAGAGAAGCTTGACTAGCATTTTAAGTAGGTGATCAGAATAGGGACTACCATATCTTAGGTTCTGCAGAGAGAAACTAATTATTGGTTGTCCTTTTCAAAATGACGTTCAAATGGATGTACTTTGAATATTAATAGGCACGTGCCCAATTTTAAATGTCTGCATTTTCAGTTCAGTCTTTCGGTACTTGTCCATTTAAAAGAAGAAAAGAAAAACAAAATCCAGGCTGTTGGCTAATAGTGTTAAAGGTTTCTACCTCAGTTGCGTTTGCAGTGGAGAGCATTCCAGCTAAATCCGTATCATTGTGTGGGAAATAGCAGCCAATTCGCTTGTCCAGATTACAAGTGTATCTTTGTATTCCCACACGATTGCAGGCTACCCTGGACAATCAGGCAGTGTTTCAGACTGGCTGGCAGTAGGCAGTCAGAATTCAGATTCTGAAGCCTGCTTGCTTTCTTTATCCAGACTGGTTACTTTTTCAAGCCCTTTCGGGGGGCTCTTTCCCAACAGGGCAATGTTATGCAAGATTGCACAGAAATAAACTTCGACCCTGGCAATGCTGTCATCACCTGGATTCAGCAGACTCTCAGGGGAACGGCCTGGTAATGGAAGTCTGTGCACTGAAATCAGTTTCAATTAAAAAACCAGAGGCATACTTCTCATTTATTCAGAGACATGGCATGGCATCCAAGATTATCAAGAGAGCCTTACACAGGCCAGATAGATTAAATTACTCTTGCAAACATTTCCTATTCTGCATGCATCGTCAGGGTGAGCTAGGGTAGAGGGCTGCATATTTTGTACTTGCCTCAGGTTAGTCAAGACTGCTGAATACTTTGGGACTGGCGGCGTACCTGGTAAGGAAGACCTAACCATAGAATTCTAGTAGGCAGGGGCAAGCTAGTAGGTAAGCCCCTTTCTTTTTCCATTTCAGCCTTGGATGTGTTTACTGCTTTCTATCTTAGCAGTGCCAATGCGGAGCTGGCCAGACTTTATGTTCCCGACAGGTGGGTGTAAAATTCTAGCTGCGGTGAATTTGTTTTGGATTTGCCTCTATCTTCACTGGGAGTAGGGCTCACCTTTAAGGAGAGATTAATTTCTTCGATGAAATATCTTCTCCTCACAACAAACAGCTGCCACAGGCCTTGCCATGCAGCAGTTGACAGTAGTTTATTTTTCTGTTCACAAGACCCTTCATTCTGAGGGCTTTTTTTTTTAAATACTTGTCTAGTTTGGGCCCCATAAAGTATTTTACCTCAATATTGAAGCTCACATTAGTGATGGAATTGTTTAATTTAAGGGGGGTGTGTGTAAATTAATTAAAAACCCTGTGCCAGAAGATTTTAAGTCCCACCTTTCCCTTCTGGTGCCTTTCCCTTTCATAATTAGACTAACTTAGAGGGCCATGGGAAGAGAATATTTCTGATTCCTTCAATTGACTAGTCACAAGACTGCCATTCCTGACTGGCTAACAGAGATTAAGTCAGTGTGGACAATGCAGATTTGTTTTTAGCCCTAGATGAAAAAGGGGATCCGGAACTGAGCTTTACAAAAGACAAATATTGGAGGTTATTTTCTAGGAGATCATGTTTGTAGTATGCAGTTCATACCTGTGCACCAAAGAATGATTTAGTGTCTATGAAGTTCAAGACAAGCTGAAAGCGTATTGCAGATATCTTTTTCACGTCTCCCTTTGGCTACCTTTTCATTTCAGTATTCAGTGGGAGATTTCCTAGAATTAAAGGAAGCAGTGAGTTGACCAGGCACATGTCAGTGGTCCAGACTGGTTTATGCATGTGCCTTACGACACATGGATGTGTCAGGAGCAAGTTTTTTAGCAGTAACTCTAATGTACAGGAATTGGGCAATGTCTTAAAAAAAAAAAGTAGTAAAGTCATTAAAAAATGAGGCTTTGCTTGCTTAAACAATGTATTTTATTAAACCAGGTTTTGACCTTTGCTGGTGTCTGCTCTGGAGTGTCAAAGCACTTGCTAGTGCACCAAACTCCCACAACCTGCCAAAAGTAAAACAGAAATGCAAACCAGAAACACATTTTTTATAAACAACCTAGTTAGATCAAGATTCATGCTTTCTGGTAAATATATAATTTGAAACATAGAAGTGTTTGTCTGCCTAAACTCCTGTGAAGTCCTAGCACAAACATCTAAAAGACGCTGAAGAGAGTCAGTGCAGGGCTGTTCATCTTTGAGCACACTTATATAAGAGCACTGTACCAAAACCTTCTTTGTCAATGTACAAATAATTTTTGGTGTAAGTTTAGGAGTATAGGACTAGAAGGGATTTTAGAAAGTGTGTATGAGAAATTCATCTGCCCTGATGCAGGACGAGTATGCCTAGCAGCTCTTGAAATCATTCCCTTTCCCCAAATAATATGTTGCAATTCTTGATTACACTCAGAAGCTCAGAATTTTTCTCTGGCTACCCACAGTAGCGTTTTATTTTTCTCCCTTTTATATACTGGAAGACTGTTGTAATGTATATTTTCAACTATATATCCTCTTATTCTCTTCTTTCCAGAGAAGACTTGTTCACCAAATCCATCTGCTTTTCTTTATTGGTTAGCTTTGTAGAACTCGTAACATTATTGTTGATATTTTCTCCCCTTCTCCAATTTGTTATGACCAAAAGTGAACAGAGTGTACCAGACAAGTATCACCAGCACTACACAGAGTGCACCAGGGGAAGTGATGCCATGTTCCGGCTTCAAAATATATTTATTACCTACTATAATTCCCCAGCTTCTCTTTTGCTGTAGAACAGCTTATGTTTTTTATCCCACATCTTATACTTGATCTGTCCTTCCAGCATGTAGTGCTTTACATTTGTTTTTCACTTGTGTTCTTTCAACTGTATTCAGTTTTCAACACTATGATGAATCCTACCCTTTGCAGTCCCAATTATTATCATTCCCGAATATATAAGCATATTCTCTCATACCTCATCCAGGTCACCAAGAAAGCATCGAGTGGAATCAGGCCTAGAATAGATCCCTTTAATAACCAGTCTGGAAGCCAAAGCAATCACTCTTTCGCCCACTGTATGATAATTTAATCTATACTTTATTTCATAGATTGCTGATAGAAATGCTATGTCAAAATCAAGATATATTGCATATACAGTTTTTTAATCCTCACTCCCCACCCCAGTCCCAAGGCACTTACTATAGCATAGGAGAAAATCTGGGTGATAGGACATATTTGAACTGGTCAAGTCTAGCTCCTCTTAATAGTTATACATCATTTAAGAGTATTTTTTCTATAATAAAGATAATTCAACAATCTCAAGAACAAGTCTTTGCTACTTTTTCATGATGACTTGTTGTGATTCAGAAGATTATCTTCAGTGAGTTTTTTAAATTACGTTTCTTTCATAAGCATGTTTTGCTGGACTTCTAACTTCAAGAGCTTGTAACCAGTGATTGAGATAACCCATGAGGTTTTCACCCTAGTTCATGATATTTTGTTTTCTGGGACCCAGATTTAGCAGAGTCTTACAGTGCAAATGCCTTATTTCAAGGGTGTGGGAGTGATAAGTTAGAGAAGTGCAGGCTGCCAATAGTCAAACTAACTGTGTTAGCCTGTAAGTCCTTTAATGGTAGGTACTTGGCTGTACCATTGGGTCTGTTGCAGATTCGAGTTCCAGGAACACTTCAAAGTGCTTTTCCAGAATGAATTTACATTTAGTCGTGTTTTCTTTAAGCAGCTGGTACAGAAGACCCAAAATAACACCAGAGGAGGTGTTAGAATGTAGACAATTCATACTGTTATTTATGAACTAGCATAATCCAGAAGCTGTTGTTTACAGTGTGACTCCATAGAACAGGAAAAGTGACACAGTTCTTTGGGTAATGGAGCAAACGACTGGTGAGTGAACAGTTTCAGCCATTACCAGTACCCTCTGCCCCTCCAAGTGCTAGACATGTCTACCCTACCTTTTTTGCTGCAGCTATTTCTGCCACTAGTTTTAGTATTTCTTTAGTGCTTAGGAATATGCTCCATGAAATGCAGCACAAGATGGAGCTCAGATTTCTTAGAATGTGTCAGTGTAGCTAGTTCTGCCCTCATCTGGGAATCAAAGGGGGCTAAATGAGTTTGTTGTAATCTTATTTCTACCACCCATGCACTCCTTCTGTAGTTGTGTACCTATGTTATTTCAGCTACCCATGAGTTCCTTCTTTAGGTGTGTTCCTCTGAAATGAAAGTCCATGAATGCAGAGGAGAATGCCACTGACCTTCACTGAGAGGTCAGGCAGGATGTTGTAAGTTGTTGCTGCATTTTGATTTCTACCCTGCTATCCATGCCTGCAGAATGCTTTTGCATTTCCTTTGCCTTTGTTATCTTTATTAGCACAGTTTCTTTTTGCTGCAAATGCTAAAGTCACAAGCCAGTAATGGAATTTTTCAAACTCATTGGGCAACCTTTGGTGGTAATTAGGAGGAACCAAAGGTGACTTCTCTCATTGTCAGTTGTTGTACCATACAAATTCATTGTGTGTGTCAAACAAATACAATGGGATCTGTTGTCACAATACAATGGTGGATATATATCCTTTTTTCAACAAAGTTCACGTGCATGTTTTGATTGTTTTTTTTTCTCTCAGGTTATTGTCCTCACCATCAAATATTGTGTTTTCTTTCAAGGGGGGGGGGGGGGCACAGGGAGAAAGAAATATTCACAGTCTCTTCCTTGCATAGTTCTCTTAGCACTAAGAACCCTCCTAGGATGGGAAATGAAATCAACTTTATCAAGCTTTTCAATGAGAGGATATTTTATTTACATGGCAAAAAAATATGTACTGAGTAGGCAGTATGCACGTGTTCTGTCCATCATCACTCCCAGAATACATAAATACCTTCTAAATATAAATATCTATTTTTGAAACCAGTTGAGTTTGGGAACATCAAAGTGCCTGTACACTGTTCAACAAAAGGGGACCAAACCATGCTCAAGCACTGGATCCTGGATTGTCATTATTAGTGCCCTCCCTGCCACGACTCCCCACCCCAGCTCTGTTCTGTGCCACACAACTTGGCTCTCTAAGCCACTGCATGGGTACAACTCTGTGAGAGAGCATGCTCAAGGGACTGTCCCCAGAAAGCTCAGTGGGTAAGGCTGCCGTAATTCTGGTTCTGTTTTCCTCATAAAATCCGTCAACATGATCCCATCAGGCTTTACCCCTTCAAGCATCCTCATAATGTGCTCATGCAACACACAACTTCAGCTTCATGCTACGAACTCTGATAGCTTACAGCACAGTCAGTCAGTCTGAAGAGTCTGAAATAAAATCGCTAACTGGTAATTATGTCTTAGGGCCATGGAGGCACTAGAGAGGACTTGGGAAGAAATGCCGTGGAGTTTGCACATAAGCAGCTTGCCACAGGGGGACTACCTATAAGCAGGGTGGCTGTACTCCACTTATCAGGTGTAAGGAATGGTTCCTGGCTCTTTTTATTTTATTTCTAATTTTTTTTTGTTGTTGTTGTGTACTTTTAAATTTTTTTATTAAACAACCGAGGCATAGTCATAGATGCCTTCTGTTAATTATGCACTAACAAATCTGGGTTGAGAAGCAACCTTTTATTTACTGACACACTACTGAAACCATAGCCCTTTCTGGTAAGGGGAAAGAGTCTTGTATGCTTTTTCTTGTAGGCACAGAATTGAGATGCAGGAGGCATAGGTACAGCCCTTGGCTCTACCACATGTTTTCTGTGTGATTCTGAACTCGTGCAATCAACGCTCAGTTATCTGTGGGTGCTTTAAGCAGTTTTAGGTTTAATGATACCATGGAAGCAGAGATACTTGAGCTTTCCCCTTACCAAGCCAGCATTGGGCTGCCTAGACTTACTAGTTTAGGCTCAATGCCAGAAAGAGACAGCTGTGCTGCCTTTCCAGCCAGCTTGGGTCTGTGAGCAGTTTAGCCACATTGTGCCTGCAGAACACAAACTAATAGCCCTAAAGACCCAGGCTCATTTTGTGGAGTCATCATGAAGGCTTCAGTACTGCATTCCTGTTTCCCACAAGGACTGGGACTGCACAGAGGCAGTTCAAAGCCAGACAGGCTTATTAAGTGCCACCTGAACATCTCTATACCATGCAGGAGGTTCCAAGAAGATTTATTAGCTCAAGTTCAATGCCAGTCTAATAAATTCACTCATCGTCTTGTCAGCATGTCTGCTTGTATTGTGGCTAGAGCAAGCACCTGATTCAGCAAGAACTTTTTGAACTCAGCATGAAGTTTCTGGTGAAAAAGGTATCACAATTTAGCCTATGGTGTCTCTGTGCTTCAGATCCCAGCTTTCTGTTTTCTTTCTGTGTATGCACTGCAACGGGATACGGTAGGCTTTTAAATGGGATTTATGCTGCCAAGTTACTTGTAGGGATTGAGAAATCACCCAAGCGGTATGGTGAAATAGAGTAAGTTACCAAGAGGCTGCATTACTTCTTGCTTGTTTGGTGCAAGCTCAGGGAATTTACACAGCATTAGCTGATCTGTTACAACTGCTTTAGAGGGTACTTCTGTCCTCTGAGATCGCTTGCTGCTGTTGTGTTAAAGGATAAGCCACCACAGATTAGGATCTACAGCAAACAGTAGTCCAAGAGGGGCACTTATCATGGAGTAGCTCATAAACTGTAAACTGATATCCTAGGTTCTTAGGTGTCATGGTTTAACCTCAGCTGTCAACTAATCACCACGCAGCTGCTCACTCACTTCCCCCCAACCCAGTGGGGTGAGGGAGAGAATCAAGGCGGGGGAAAGAAAAACTCGTGGGTTGAGATAAGAACAGTTTAATAGGACAGAAAGGAAGAAAATTATAATAAACTGACAATAATAATAAAAGGATTGGAATACACAAAACAAGTGATGCACAATGCAATTGCTCACCATTTAATGACCAATGCCCAGTTAGCTCCTGAGCAGTGATTCCCCCCCAGGCCAGCTCCCCGCAGTTTATATACTGGGCATGATGTCCCATGGTATGGAATACCCCTTTGGCCGGTTTGGGTCAGCTGTCCTGGCTGTGTCCCCTCCCAGCTTTCTTGTGCCCCTCCAGCCTTCTTGCTGGCTGGGCAGGA
>JAVKLA010000073.1:368868-383211 GCA_034782735.1 Sagittarius serpentarius | reverse complement strand
GGGTGTTATCAACATTCTTCTCATACTAAACCCAAAACACAGCACTGTACCAGCTACTAGGAAGACAATTAACTCTAGCCCAGCTGAAACCAAGATATTAGGTTATGGCTAAGAACCCAAGTATAAACTTTTCTATGAAATGAGGGGCAAGTGGCACTTTTTTGTATGATTTTTGACAGGACATTTTAGGAATTTTGTAAGGAAATTATTATTACAGCTATCTGAATGTTTTGACTGCTTAGTGAGAAGAGAAAGAACGTAGTAGCTTCTCTCAGATGTTTGTCTGTTTGTTTGTTTTCCTAATACTTCCTAATTATTCTTAGATCAATGATATTCTGCAAAGAATCTCTCAGAAAAAGTTAAGGGAAAAAATCTACAGTGGAGGTTAATGAAATGATGTTAAAGGACTCCCAGACACAACACGAGACCATCAAAGTAGTATTCCATTTGTATTTTCAGGAATTAGTTGAAATAAGAAGTGCTCCCCAACCCAAAACCTTTATATGTTTATATTTGTAGGAAGAAAGACAACATGCTGTTCCACTAAGAATAAATGTTGGTTACAACCTATGCAGCTGATCCAAAGCCTAGTAGAAAGCTGTGAAACTCAGAAATTTTGGCTCAGGTTCTTGAAGCCTGAAAGCTTCACTCATTGACTCTGGAGCAAAAGCAAGTAGAACTCTATACATTATTACACTGTATAGATTGTCATGCCTCATTCAGCCAAATATAAATACATAATAATAAACAAACTTACTTAACATAGCATGAGCAAATGATAAAGAGAAAGTAACTCATTCAAATCTATGGCCAGATCAGATTTGTTTGTAGAAGATATTTCATTTACTTCCAGGTGGGCCTATAGGAAGAGGTTATAGCTCCGTGATGAAACACGTGCGTCCTGAAAGCATTATAAACACACTGGTACAGCTCTGAATCCACAGTAATTAGTTGTATCTTTCAGCAAGCTGCACTGGTGTCATGACACTGCTTCCAATTCCTAAGTTGGCTGATTAGCTCTATGGCAGTGCATTTAGCAATGTAGACTTGTCCCAAGAGGACCATCTGCTGTGTTCCTCCATGGTGCTTTTTGGGGTTCTGCAGTAGGCACTACAGCAAAAATAGTCACAACCTGAAGCCTACATTTACATTTCAAAATCAGTTTGGGGAGGGGTGGGGTGTATTTAAGTTTCTAAATATAGTTTGAGCATTTGGAATGGGATCTGTGCTCTTAGCTGAGGCAGGTCCTTTTGAAAATCCACTCCTAGAAAACTAATTGTATGCCTTGAAATGTTGGATGCTCAGTAAAGCAGGGCCTGTTAAGCAAATCTGTTTGTTTTCCCAGGAAAAAAAAAGAGGAATTTGCCTATCCCTTTGACTTGTCAGATTTAATCTAGGAAGAAATATTTGGTTGAGTTCAAGGCTGAGAAACCCGAAGTGATCAGTCTTGTTATCATTTGCTCATCCAATAAATGAATACAAATCAGAACGATATAGATTGTTATAGAAATTAATATTTTTCTGGTTTACCCAGGCTGAACAACTTTAATTTCATTTGTCTGTGTTTAATAAAGCACAAATGATGGGTCCAAATATCAGCTGCAAAGTGCTGGGAAGGAAAAAAAAAAAAAGGCGGGGGGGTGGGAAGTAGGGGTTGAGGCCAAAAGACAGAAAGAGAAGAGAAAGGAAACACAATTAGGAGATCTCTGAGATATTCCATAGGTGAAAGTGTGGAGGGAATGGAGAGTTGTGGGGTGTTGAGCCAGTGCCTCCTGTCATCTGTGGAAGTCTTTGCATTGACTTAAATAGATACTGAACAAGGCCCTACCAGAATGAGTTTGTGCCTCTGTACAAATGTCTGAAGCCAAAACAAAAATAATTACAGTACTGAATGGATTGCATTGGCTGACTTCTTTAGTGTCTAATGTTCTTTGGCAATGCTTCATCCCGATTATTCCATCTGGAGATAATTGTGTGATATCATCCATAAAATTAAAACATAAATCAATCCAACTAGTGATCAGCCCCATGAGCTGCTGTTTAAAAACACACGTGGAAATCTAGCGCTCCCTGCCTCTTTAGTAGGATGTGCAAAAAAACAGTGAAGTGTCAGGACAAAATAAAATCATGAGCTAGTAGTCGAAACCTACAAATCTTTCATGAGCTTGAACAGTGCTGTCAACACAATACATGGAAAATAATAGAGGAACTCTTTATTTTTCCTTATACTTTAAATAAACTTTTAACAATAGGTAATATTTGAACTTAAAAAAACTTCCTGTATTTGTTGGAATAATAGCTTCAACTTTGTATGGCTGCAGTGCAGGAGTAAACTGTTGACGTAAAGCAAATAATCAATTATTAGCAGTTGAGAAAAGACATTCCTAATGGAAGAATAATTTCCTTCTGTAGGGCTGGTAAAATAATACCCTGATATGAAAAAAGTCCTTATACCCCCTTTCTGCCAGGAAGGCCATTATATCACTTTATGTGGTATTAACTTCTACCAGGTAGTCTCTGAACCATGAAGAACTAATTCAACTTTTGTCTTGCATTGTCTTGAAAAAAGATTATTAGCAACAACACCTATTCATTTTGGCTGTTAACAACTGACTTTCGTTAGGAGAGATTCAAGGGGTTAACCTAGGTCATATTGGAAAAGGCCATTTAGGAGATTAATTTATGCTTTGTTTCTCTTGTCTCATTTTGAAAGTTTTAGGAAGTGTTACAAATGGAATCACTCCAACAGTCTTGCTATCTCTAAAATCACCGTAGTATTTTAAACTTGATGCAAATTTTAGTATCTTTTCTTTATATTATGCACACAAATGCTTATGGAAAACACACTTAGTTCTCTTTTGGGGAATATTTTTCTTGCTTTCCCGATGGTAACAACTCTCAATCATATGAAACTTTGCAGAAAGCAAACAGAAGAACACTGTGAATGAAGCAGTTATCCTCGAATGTTCAACTAAATCTTCATAGCAAGTTGTACATGCAGTGCTCAGATATGTTTATGCAAGCCAGATGCTAATACCTTGATTCATTCTGAATAGAAACCTATTGTGAGAGCAAAAAAATTTGCTCAAAGGCTCTTTGAAGGTAGATAAGGGGTAAGATATTAATAACCTTGAATAAGAATTGTACAGTTTTACATCTTATCCGTAACAATGTATTATAAATAGAATAGAAAATATACAACATAAATATTAAACTCCACTATATATTATTCTGAGTTCAGTTTTGAATGCTCTGCACCTTGTTTTATCTAGATATTAGTCTGAGTCCAACTCACACTAATGCTTTGTCTGTAGATACCAGTGTACAGAGTTTCTAAGAAAGCTAGAATGAAATGGGTTACAGTGTTTCCTCAGAAAATACATTTGCCATATCTGGAATGTTCTGTTCTTGACTTCTTCCTTAAAAAGAAATTGAATTAGGAATCATGTTTAATACATTAAATATTATGCATATTTGATATACATATCGATTTTTGTTGATAGACACTTTATATCTCTTTATATACATATGTGTATTCAGCGTATTTATATATTGTGTTTATACTTTTTATATATATACACACTTGATTAATAATTTGATAGGATACTTATCTAAAAGAGAAATTGCAGATGATAGGTTCATTTCATCTGGAAAAGAGAAGAAAGAATAGAACTTAATTTTTAAGTGATCCTGAAAGTCCTACCAGACATCCTATTTAATGTGGAGGATAAAACAGAAGAAATGTGTCTTGCTGCTTCTAGTGAAATGTTTACATGCTTCTTTACCAATTTTCTTTGAATACCCTGTGACTGGAATTGAAAGATTGAGCTTTCCTTTGAAGGAAAGTGAAAAGATGGGAGGGAGACTGAGTCTGTCAATCCCAGAATAGATTTCCATAAAAACAGGTAAGAGGCCAGGAGAATTGGTATCTGGAGAAACAGCACCATCAAACTCAAATGTGTTTGAAATTCATTTGATGTTTGCAGTTTTGATTAGAAGTCGATACCTAATTGTCAATATTTCAACCGTGTCCATCACTCTGGCAGCATATTGTCTGCATTGGGAGTTTGTTAATACAGAATTGAGAATATGCACAGCATTCAGCTCAATGGGTAACTGCAGAAGAAAAATTTGTGTTCTCTTAATACTTAAATAGTGACTCAAGATTAGAAGACATCGCAGTTTCTTTGAAATTAGAACTGGCAAAAACCATTATTACAGCAAGAGAGAAAGAAGATTATTTGGCATGAGATGACATCTGCTTTTAGAGTTATTAGACCATACCCTGAGGAAAGAAAACAAAATAGGAGGGACAATATCTCATCATTTTGCCAGGTGTCTTCATCACATTGCTCATTTTTCATTTCAAACTTGGCTCAGGTAGATCCTGAAATACAGAGGCAAATTCAACTGCTACATGCAATAATGCAGTTAAAATCTCTAGAGGCTATAATGCCGCCTGTGTAACTAACTAGCTGTACTGCAGATTTATCGAACTATGCCTTTCAGAACTGGGAGAAGGTAGCTGATGTATATGACTTCACTTCATTACATGTCTGGGCTGATGAGTCATTTAGAAACATAGGAAAATGAAGAAGGAAAAGCAGCTCTGTGCCATCCACTTCATCCTCCTGTGAATGCCAGCTTCCCCCAATAGAACATTACTTCTTGGAGTTTTGACCAGTCTCAATGCCCTGGCTAGTAAACCCTACAGGGAACTTTTCCACAGTTGTCATCTTTAAAAACGTCTCACACTCAGCCAGAATATCACATTGTTTAACTTCATTCCTAGTTGTCTACTAGCTATAACCCCCTTTTGCTACTTAACTAGTTCTTTTTCTGATGCTTCTAGTTGCCAAATATTTATAGACTATCATCCAGTCCATCATCTCTCAGCCTACCCTGGTAGGTAGGTAGGTAGTAAGGTAGGATACAGCTCAGCACGTGTAATGCTCCCGCTGGATTCATTCAGCCCTGTATTTTGGCAATGGTTTCAGTGTAGTTATAAAGTGCTTGATCCTAACCTATTAAGATAAGTTGATTTCTATGGGCTCTGACTGAGACTCGCACCAAGGAAGTTTTACCACCTTATTTTGTGCTTTCTGTAACTCATATTGTTATGGCCTTTGTTGATGTTGTTGGTCACTTGAATTAGAGTGAAGTGGTCAAAAACTGCAGCTTTGTGCTCTGCTCCTGTAACATGCAATTATACTCTGCCGGTTGGCCAGAGGTTTATGCTTTATATTTCTCTCTGTGACTTGCGTTAGAGTAGCAGAAAGCACCCCATTAAAAGTGGGAGGCATTCTCTCTGGGGCTGTATGAGCATCTCGGAAGGGATCATGCTTACCTTAAACAGTCTCTGACATGAATGAATGGATAGAAAAGGAGTGGGGAGAGAAGAAGGAAATGAAAGCCAGTGTGAGGAAACAAGACTTGCCTGATGTGCATGGGATTTTTAGTTAAATTTAGTTAAAATATATTTTGCCAAGTGTGTATATGCCTTTTACTGAAGTCATGCATGTAATTCTTATAGAAATAGAAAATTAGTTTTGTAGTAGAAGCAAAAAAAACCAGGAAGGATATTAAGTTCCTAGTGAATTTAACTGTGCTGTGTAATTGGATGAACTCTGTCCATTCCTCTCATGGATAAACCCTCTCGTGGGATGAGTAGAGCCTATTTCTCCTCAGTGTTGTCTCTGCCAAATTCTTGAAACTGAGCCTCCTTTGGGGGAATGGAGACAGCAGAAGTGCTGACACCACAGCTTCCTCCTTGCATTCTCTACGTTCAGATGGAAATAACATTCTGTACTCTTAATAGGCCCATTTCTTGCTATGGAGTGTAACAAAGTAAGCTGGGCAATTTGTTTACAGAATTTCAGTGTGTACATTTGTAAAAGTTTGCATAATCAGTGGGATCCTAGCCTAAAAACATCTGATTTTCTCAGTGGTTCAACACTGCCTGTCCTTTTGTCGTTTTACAAATATACTTTAATTGAAACAGGCCACACCAGGGTGTGCATTAATGGGCTGCGGTTGTGCTGCTTGGGTGGTAGAAGGTAATTGGTCTCTGGTCCAGTGCTTCACAATGCTCCAAAGGCATGTGCCAATGGTCTGTTAATGCACACCCTGTTGTGACACTGCTTAATTAAAATCTTAGGATATCAAAAGCAGAAAGGTCTAATGAAGAAGTTTCTTTCAAGCTGGTAAATACAACTGTATGACATATTAACCAGTATAATGTATGCTGGCTGGTTCTGGCCTGCAGAATGCTTAGTGAAATCAAGGAATAGAAAAGGAGTGCGTACTGGGGGATGTATCCACCATTATTGAAGTGTGCAGTGCAATAACCAGACTTGTGCAGTCAGGTCCAAATTATTTTGTACTTTTTCTGTGGATCTGTTTCTTGTCTGATGAATTTAAGCTTTGTGCTATCAAATGACAATCAACTGTGTTATGAGGTATTTTCTAATGTTTTGCAGTAGGTAGATTTTAAATCAAAAGACTCATTCAGATTTGGTTATGTAAAGATATCCTTTTCCCCCTCATTTTCGTTGGATAAAGTAAGATAAAGTACTTTACAAGTCAATTATTTTTCCAGATTTTCACCAGGAATGCTGGTTTGAGCACACCGTTCTTGCCACTGTGCAAGTTATACACTTTCAGCAGTCTGACTGTCAGCTTATGATCACAGCTGTGTCATCTACAAAATGAAATTAAAATGGGGGACCTTTTCACTATGCATTTTCAAAAGGAGACATAGAGGTTTTGTGGGGTTTTGTTTTGTTTTTGAAAAGAGACAAATGCAACCTGCTGAAGGTTTTGCTGTAAATATAAGAAGTGTGTTTTTATGAGCTGGCCCACAAGATGTGGGTGTATTTCCACTAGGTATGAAAGGTATGGAAGAAACTAATAATCTGCTTCATATACCATGACAGAAGATATACCAAAGGCATTTGGAACTACCAAGTCTGCCTGTTCTAAAGTGTCCCTCAAGGATGCCCACCTGTTTGTTGCACTGATCCAGTCTGTGGAGTCCATGAACATTACAGCTAGCTAGGTGTGTCTGGCAATGATATGCATAAAGTCCTCCAGCTGCCTGTGCAGGCACAACGGTGCTATGCAACCCAGAACATATACGTTGCACTCAACCATAACAATAAAAGAATTAGTCTTGTTAATCCCTCTGTTTCCTCAGGAAGTGTGTCTTTTGGAATCACTCTCAACGTACAGATTCCTGCCCGCCTTCTTCTTTGTACATTCAATTACACAGCCTAGCTGTCCGAAGTCCAAGGCAATGTTAAACCCTGCAGGGACAGCCTTCAGAAATGGAAGCTGACATACAGCATACAGAACAACTCTGGAGCCCCATACACAGGCTTTAAACTGTCTTGAATATTAACTTCATATCAATTTCCTGGTGAGGTATGTGCAGTTCTTCATTCCCTTCCCTCAGGCAGCCAAAGAGCTACAGCATCTTCTCAGAATTGTTCCAGGAAAAGTTTTTGAACATTTGGCAGTTATAATAGGTCTGCCTGGATGCTCCACTGTAGGGTAAGCCAGCCTGTACTGAGCTTTATGCTGATATGGTTAAATAGTGTCTGGTATTGAGTTAAGTCAGTTTAAATCCAGGAGAAATGTCTTTAGCTTACAGTGTTCTTCAGCATAGATCTAGCTTAAGTAGCTCTTCAGGAAAAAAAACTTTTTCAGGGGGTTGTTCATAATGTTCGTAAACAGATAACCATGTCATTTCTGGAAGAGTTATTAGCTATTATGTTTTTTAATAGGGAACTAATCTGTTTGGTCTTAAAGAACCTAAAATTGCTAAAACCTGAACAAGAATACCTGAGCACATCCAGAGGAGAATGAAATGGAGTCTTCCTTTTAATCAGAGAAAAGGGACTCACAGAATTTGTTGTCTAGTTTATTACTCGGGAGCATTATCTCTACTCTCTGCTGAGATCTGCTTTCTCTCCTATGTAATTCAGTAACATGTAATGTGGCTTTAATCTCCTGTTCCCTCCTGCCTGTGTGCTGTAAGACAAGAGAGACAGATGAGCTCGGAAGTCAAGGGGCAGTGGAGCTGCAGCACACAGCTGCATACCTGTCAAGTCTTCTCAGTCATCCATTTGATCATGCTGCTTTCAAGGCCTGTAGAGATCAAAAAAAACCTGTACACACCACAGGTCCCCAGGGAGACAGGAACTGAACCTAGTCAGAGGGATGTGCAACGGAAGAGAGGAGGTCTTCCGAGAAAAACAATTTTAGGCCTTCTGCTTGGTGCAATAAGGTCTTGTCTAATTTGAAGGGGTTTGCTGGTACAGTTACGCTGGTAGAACTGCAACAGCAAATCCTGCTATGGGCATGTCCTGGTTTCAGCTGGGATAGAGTCAATTGTCTTCCTAGTAGCTGGTACAGTGCTGTGTTTTGGGTTTAGTATGAGAAGAACGTTGATAACACCCTGATGTTTTCAGTTGTTGCTACGTCGCGTTTAGACTAATTCAAGCTCTTTTCAGCTTCTCCTGCCCAGCCAGCAAGAAGGCTGGAGGGGTACAGGAAAGCTGGGAGGGGACAGAGCCAGGACAGCTGACCCAAACTAGCCAAAGGGGTATTCCATACCATGGAATGTCACGCCCAACTTGGTTGTGGGGAGGAGCGTGGCTCAGGCATCAGTCGGCAAGTGGTGAGCAATTGCATGGTGCATCACTTGTCTTGTGTATTCCAATCCTTTTATTATTATTGTCCCTTTATTGTTGTTCTTAGTGTCATTGTTAGTTTCTTCCTTTCTGTTCTATTAAACTATTCTTATCTCAACCCACGAGCTTTACTTTATTTCCCGATTCTTTCCCCCATCCCACTGGGTTGGGGGGGAAGTGAGTGAGTGTCTGCATGGTGCTGAGTTGCTGGCTGGGGTTAAACCACAACAGGGTGTTATGGCTTATACTAGAAGGAATCTTAAAGCAGTTCTTAAATGGAGTGAGCTGTCCTTTTGTGCTCCTATAACTGTATTTATTCAAAAGATTTTGCTGAGCAGTATAGGTGTTCTGACACATAAATTTAGATGTGGCATAAACCTAAATAAATAGGGAAATGCATGTGCTGTGGATGTTCTATCTGTAAATGCAGAATTTTCCAGGCAGAGTGCTTCTTCCGGCTGCCTTTTGTAGGCCCAGGCAGCATGGAGACATTAGACAGATATACAGACTCAGGAAGGAAAGGGAAAATTCACAGAGCTTTGTACCCTGGCCAGCTGAAGTGTAAGCATTGCCCTTTCCAGTCGTGGTCTTACCCTGCAACTAGATTGTTACCTAAACATATGTTTTTCCCATCCTGTTTTTCTCCACAGCAGCAAAGGCATGCTTTATGCCTTTAGGAAAAGGTGTGCTCCCTCTTTGTCCATGGGAGCTCTGCAGGATGCTATGTGAAGTGTGTGCTCGATCTCCTTCTGGGGCCATTTGAAATCTGCTGACATGGAGATGTACCACGTCACAGCTCAGCCTAGGCCTTTTGTTCTTCTCCTTTTCTCTCGGAGGAATTTTCTTTAAAGTCACATTATATGTGTGCTTTGGAGACATGGCATCCTTCTTTCCTGCTTTTAGGGTTGTGGGTTGGTTTCTGTTAAATGGTACTGTGTGGATTTTGATTGTCTAACTTTTTCTTTTGTTTCTCTTCATGCCGTCCTGACCTTCCCTGAGCCCTTATCTTCATTTTTAAACCATATCCCAGCAAAAGATCTCTGAAACAAAATCCGGCTTTTATAAATTCAGGGCTTGTGCATGCTTGCATGTATACAAACATACAGGCTGAGACATAAAATTAAAATAACTCTCCATTCTTTACAGCATTTCTTTCAAAACTGCCTCACAAAGCTGCAGCTTGCACATATGGTCTTCCAAAGTTTCCTGCTGGGCTTCACAAGCTAACAAGGAGTATGATCCTTCAACTGTAGAATCCTTACAACAATGTAGAGTCCTTCTCCTCTGGTGGTTCTGTAAGCTCCTTATCCAGTTAAAAGCCACTAGTCCTTCTAAAAATCACTGTTTGTAGCATTCCATACTAAACTATTATCGCCAGCTCCCAAAGGAGCAGTAGTCTGAATTAGTACCTGGACAGAGGACATTTAAAGATGATGTTACAGTCACCCACCTAAAGCAGTGCTGAATCAATAAGTAATTCTTTTAGAGAGCCCACTATTTCTTAAACAGTTCTGGTGAGGAAATTAATATAGGTAATATTGCTACTAATGGCAACTAAAGACCCACAGGGTAGTTCATGTCAAGCACAGTCATTTGCCTAAACGCTTGACTGTATTCTGATTATTTACAGTCCTCCTGCAGTTTCAGTTAGAATCAGCAGATTCAGCTGGATTTCTTCACAGACTATTTTGTGTATTCCAGATGTGACTGTGTTTCAGGGAGAGCATATGGAGTGTCATCTCTACCTCACTGAGCTGATGCAAAGCAAAGGCATGTTTGTACAGTATTCGAGGCCTCCCTCTAGGAAAAGCTGTTGAACAACAGTTCCTCAAAATATGTGCATCGTCTGATTTATCATGTTGCTTTTGTTACTTTAGACATCTGCTTTGCTAAGTTCAGTGCTAACTTCAGTTGTATCCACATCGTGTAGCTGCAGCAGGATAATTTTTCTGATGGTCCTCAAGCGATCAGAAGCATACCCAGAACATACTTGGGGCGTCATCAACTTTACTGTATTAATGGAGAAAACTTTGGGAATGGTTACAATGCTGTTTTCCTTTAAGTGGTGGATTGTCCTTTGTCGCTGTATTTTGGAATGATAAAGTTACTAGATCAGTGTTGTTTAAGGCCCACTGCTTTTGACACAGAGACTGAGTTTGGAGGAGGAGAGGCACCTTTGGGGGGCTGTAGGCAGGGAATCTTCTCTTAAAGGTGCCTTGTCTTGCGTAAAGTCTTTAAATCTGGATGTCACTAAGGTAACCTATAGTTGTTGTTTCAGTCTGGCTAGAGGGCCTGTTCCTTAAATAAGAAGGGCAAAGTTATTTTGTTCTGAGTAACAGTAATATTATTTCACTGTTGCTAGGACAAGGGGTGTGGTATTTGGTGAAATAAATACTGTGTTTTCAGGTTGTTTTTTTTAATTCACTTCACTGGGGTAGAGCTATCACTCCCATGTGTTTCTTCTTCTCATGGTGCTTACCAGTCCTTCCCACAAATACGAAACCAAGAAGGAACCCGTTATCATTACTTCCTTACGCTTCCCTTTCCACCTCTTTCATGTTTCCTGGTGTTGATGAACTCTTAAAACAACAGATCAGGTTCCTTGCCTGCCTCGAGGAGTAGTACCTTCAGGCCCCAAATCCCGTACTGGAGAAACGGTTGCAGGAAACCACGGGGTACGTCAGTGTCTCCAAGGCTGAGAGTCTTGGAGCTGGGGAGAGGAGTTGTGCATTCACATGCCTGCAGGGCCAAGCCTCTGGGGTTGAGCACTTGCTGGTTTGCCCTGTGGCACTGGCAAGTTCAGGCAGAGACAGGCATGGAAGAAGAGTGGAGAAGGCGTATAGTCCAAAGGTCTAGGTGGAACCTCTGGCCCAGGTTCCTTCTCCCCTGGCCTCTTGCCCTATTCCAGTTGCTGTGGGATGCTGGGGCTGGGCAAACTGGAACAGAAATGGTAGGTGGGGTCCAGTGTGTGTGCATGAGCTAAATAAATCATAGGCAAAAGGAAAGCTAAAGGCATTGCCCGGGTGTTCAAGACCCAAAAACAGTCTCCAGTGCTCTGGAGAAGCCTGAAAACCCTGTTGAGCAGGTGTAGACAGGATCTCTTTGCATGGGGCACCCTCTCTAGAGCAGTTTTCAGGAGTGACCTAGTAAAACAATACAAGGTTAGAATTCTAACTGGGAATCTGAGGGTTAATACGCAAAACTTGTTAAGAAGGATAAAACCACATGGATTTTGGAGTAGACCAAGTGCACTGCACTTCCCTGGTTTGTTTTGTGGTATTAAATAGCTTCTCTACTTGCATGCAAAAAATAATCTTTTAGTGGTTTTCTTGCATTATCAGAAATTTTGACCAGTACTTTTGCACTCTTCTTCCCCCAGCCTCCCCTGTTCTTCATGTTCCCTTCCCCCATCATCTGAATGTCACTGTCATTTGAACATTGGGTTTTCTTTTGATAATAATTTTCTCTTGTTGCTGAAGCACACAATAGCCATCTAGACAGTGAAGGAATGTAATGGGGTCCACTTTCAGCATGGTCAATTAGATGTGCAATTCTCATTAACAATAACGGGACTTGCACTGAAAATTTTCCTCTATAAATCTACCAGCACAAAGCCCTTTCCCCTTATGAGCAACAGATGGGTTTTCCATAATGGCTCATTACCTTCTTGCTTTGTCGTGCTGCCAGAAATGAAATATAAAGTTATTTATGGTTAGAGAAAGATGCACAAGTCACTGTAGATCATTCCTTGCCATCTTTTATAGTTTATCTAGTTAGTACTTCAAATCTCTCAGGACTAGGAAGTTTCAGAAGATGACAGAGTGCTGCCTGAGAATTAAGATGAGTGTCCTTCTGTCTGATTATTTGTCCTGATGGTCTTGCATCTCCAGGGTGACGCTATGGTCTCCACTGGGACTGGTAATTTGGGTGTTTCAGTAGAAAAGAGGCCATTTCTCAAAAGAAATTTTGTCAGCTGTGACAACCTATTTCTGTGAAATTTGACTACTAGGGGCAGAAGGCAGCACTGTTTTACCATGCATCATGAACTTGAAAAGGTAAACAAGTTACTTGATAATTTTTCTTATTTGAAATTGGGAGGGGGGAGGGTGTCATTGCTTGGCACATCAGTGGGACATGTCATTCCTCTGACAACTGATGGTGGAGGCCAGGAAAGAAAGTCAATCTGATGTGGACAGTGCTTTTATTTATACATATTTCACATTATTAAACTCTATATTGGAGTTTATATCCTGGGTGTACCTGCAGATTCACCATTATTTCCACAAATCCTTGCTAGAGACCTGTTTCTATTACAAATGTGTTCATCTGTTGCCTTTCATAAGTAATATAGTTACGGTGACTAATATGGCATCAGTGTTATTACTTAAGACAGAAGAGAAGCTGATGGCAAAATAAAAGATACTGTTTTAACACTACTTACACTAAGAGTTTTTCCCACAAGGATTATCAAGTCAGTTGATCCCAGCGCACCTGTGAGTCCTCTCTGAAGTGCGTAGGTCTCCCAGCAGGTTGAGGGATATGCTTACTTGGAGTTCCTCTTGCTTCCATTCAGGAGGGCATTTTAAATGAATTTAAATCTAATTGAGATCAGTCCAACCTCAGTACATGCTTAAGTATTTTCCTGAATATGGGCAGTCCTAACCATATGTTCCTGGACTACAGCCTTAGACTATATGCCAAAGATTTTGTTTATCTTTGAGCTCATGTTTTGCTCCTTGTTAAGGAACTATGCAACCTGAGGAGGAAGTTCAGTGAAGTAATCCCAGTGGCAGGAGAAGGAAAGCAGGACCTTTTGTGCTGAAGAGGTAATAAAAGTATATTGGAGTGTGATGATGTATGTGTGGCCTAGCAAGACTATGGTAGATCCCAAATATTTAAATTTTCTAAAATAGAGCTTGCCTATTTCATAGAATGGCAAATTCAATGACCTATTTATAGATTCAGTAAGAGACCTTTATCCGATTGTAATCAAATGTGCTTTCTGCGCATGTTACTTTGAAATGCTGTAGTACTGCTGGGTCCCAATCTGTGGGAAATGCCTTCTGCAGCTCATATAATGTGCAATACGTAGATGATCACAGGACCGTCTTTATGTCTTCTCTCAGTGCTGATTAGCAAGCAACGTAAAAATGGATGGACAGCTGGTAATGGAAATACGCTGTGGCTGAATAAATTGAAATAGTCTCTCTTCCCGTTATTTGCACAAATGGTCTCTTGAGGTTCACACTACTATGTCAAAGGGTCTGGCCTAGGGACAAAGAGAGGGCTGTAAAACTAGATGCAACCTAAAGAGGGTGCTGTCTGTTCTCAAATGTGACCCATCAAGAGCTGATCCATGCCAACCAGTTTACCAGCTAATATTAGTGACAATGCAAGGTACTACTAAAATAAGAAGTCTGAAAGAAAGGAAGAAGTGAAGTTTGTAAAAACAAATTATCTTATTGCTTTATTGAAAGTATGTAATCAGATATATTTCTGGAATCAAAATTTGTATCAATGTCTATTACTGTCTTACTGTCAGTATGTTCTTCTCTTTTCTTTATTACCTTTGTCTTTTATTTATTTTACTATTCCTTTAATCAATGTACTTTTTAGTTAAAGATTCCCCCCCCCCCAAGTTTACGGCTGC
>JAVKLA010000073.1:349241-368768 GCA_034782735.1 Sagittarius serpentarius | reverse complement strand
TGGAACATGGGGACACTGGGGGGGGGAGTGCAGCCCTTGGCTGTGGAGAGGGCAGCTGGGCCCTGCCAGTCTCCCCGGGGCTGCAGGAGGGGGGTCGGGGAGGCTGAGCCTGGGTGCATTTTGGGGGGGGTGTGTGTGTGGGGGGGGGTGTCGTTTCGCACCGTCCCTCACCCCCCTCTATCGCGGCGGGCTGCTTGCAAACAAAAAAGGGAGATTCCCCCCCCCCCAAGTTTACGGCTGCTGGGAAACATGAACAAAAAGTTAATGCAAGGTTTCATGTTTTGTTGTTCTGCAAAAATTTAAGCTCCATATAAAATCTTTTTGAGCATCAAAATTTAAACATCTAGGATCCACCATTATCTTGCCAAGCTATCAAGGCTACTTTGTCTAAGCTTTTTATATGCCCAAGATAGATGACCTGTCTGAAAAAGCCATCTTCTTATTGTTGAAATATGTATTTTGTTCACGCCAGAGCACACTTTCTTATCTTTATTTCTGTTCTACAGTTCTACAGGTTTTGGAACATGTACTTGTGGCAGCTTCCACTGTTTAGCAAAGAAAAAAAAAGAAGGCGTATCTTTGTTTCAACTTCTTCCAGTGTGTTGGCTGCAACATTATTCAGCCTCACAGTTATCTTGTGTCACTGCTGCTTGGGAAGTATATTGAAGCATGATCAAAGCCCTCTTTGGCCTTTGGATTATACTTGCAATTCATTATATAAGACCATTTCACTATGAGATTTAAATGCTGTTCCACAAAGTAGGGAGACTATTTCTACATTAATATATTCCCCCTCCTTCACTGTGGAATTATACTGACTTAGAAAATGCCAAGTTTGTGTCTGTTTAACATTCAAAGCACATGTCTTAACTGTTAAAAAAAAAAAAAAAAGTGTGCCTGCTCTGGTGCATATTTAAAGTTTTTGAAACTATCCCCCCAAAAAACCCACTGATTTTTTTTTCTTAGTTTTATTTTCACAAAGCCTGTTTATTAGCCACCTGGTGAGCATTACTGCACCTACAGCTTGTCTTAATAAATCATTGACCATTTGGTGCTGCTGAGGCTACTCAACCTCAGGTTTGCAAGGCCTGCTTGCCTGAGCAAAATAAATGAAGGAAATGGCCAGGGAAGGCAGTTAATAATTGTGCATGGCATTTTAAAATCCAGATGCAGTAAAGTGGAATCTTGTAATGCTGCCCCCATCCTTGCTGCTGCAGTTACTATAGCAGCAGCAGATGCTGACTTTGGATGACTTTAAAGTATTGAGTATAAGGTAAAAAATAAATGCCTAGGGAGGATTTTCTTGTAGGGGTTGGCATGATGCCTCAGTTTAGGACAAGAACAGTATTGGTAGGCTGGTAAAATGACAAGTTTTTCTAGGCTCTCAGAGGTATCATGATCACCTTGGGGAAACTGCTTGATCCTGACTCTCGGAACTGAACCCAAGACTTTATCGCACAGACAAGAGTGGGCTCAAATAAAAGGCCTGTCTATTAAGTAAAGAACAAGGATATCAAGAAGGTGAGATTCAGTATGACAGCGTGAATGGACATGAATGCTGTTAAGAGTTGACTATGACTGTACCTACCACTTGCTCCTGTTTTAGCATGGGTGGTGGCAAGGGATTTAGTGAAGCCTTCTGCACCAAGATCTCTGCTGAAGAGAAAGGCAAGCCAACACAAAGCTCAGCACATCTTTTAACCACCAGCCTCCTGCTTGATGATCTTGTCTGGAGGAATCAAGATAATTTACTTACAGAGCACTGGCAACAGTTTTATGGAAGCTGAAGGCACTGCCCTACCTTCATCCCTCCCCCTACTCTTTTATTTGAGTAGCAAAGTCAGCTAGAACTCCATTAGCTTACTGGGAAGGAGGTGGGAAGCAAGGCTGGATTAGTCTGGGAACAATTCCCTTAGGATAAAATCCCAGGGGGATTGAGCTTGAGAGTTATATGGCTCGCCACAGATCACCTGCTGTCACATAGGTTAACTCATGTGAGACAGACCAATACAAGGCTATGTTTTCTAATACTGGTAGCAGAAGTCTTGGGGGAGTGGGGGCGGGGAGTGAGGAAGACTTGGTTTCAGAGGAAACCTCTGATACTACAGTTGGATAATGCAAGGGGCCTTTCTGGCCAGGCGGAACCAGTTGCAAGGCTGAGGTTTAAATGTGGCAATATTTCATCTTTGGATTTGATATGGCTAATGTCAAGTACGTTTCATGCATTGTGTTTCTTTTGTATAGACTGAGACAAGACGTCTTGGTTACAAAAAAACCTTTCACTTGGGGCAGTTAAAGCCAGCTATAGTAGCTGTGTAGCTACATACTCCTTGGGAGTTGTAACAAAGCCAGCCCTAAGCAGTGTTTATAGAAGGAAAAAGGGCTGTTACAGCTGCCTATGCAGATCCACCATGCTCTACATTTCCGTGCACACTGCTCTATCTTGCTGTTTCAGCCTCATTTGACCCTGTTCTCATTGCTCAACCCTGCAAGTCCCATATTCCTTACAAATAGAGCCAAGTCCCCAGAGATTACTTCAGCATGAGATGCAGGTAGCCATCACTTCTTAAAATTTGACAGCTGGGTAACTCATGCAATGCCTCAGGTCATAATACAGTTGCCTATTAGACGACTCTCTTCTCCCTTACTTCTGCCAGGCACAACACTGCCAAACTGCAATACATTCATAATAATAATGACACTGTCATAGCTATTGATCATTCCTCTAAGGATCTCAGGGGGCTTTATAAATTTGTAATGAATCTCCTGACCCTGTGAAGCCACGCATTCAAAGATCCAGGATGCTGAAGATGCTTAGGCTCATGTAACTGGTACAAAACTATGTGGATTTGTCTTCTTTCCAGCCTAATGGGAAATGGTATTGGTGTGCAATGACTTGCTGGCCAAGATTGGAAGCACCACAGGCTGAACAGCCTCAGCCCTCATAACTTAGCCGTGTTTACTCCTGACGTTACTGTTCATCTGTGAAACCAATTCAGCAGCATTAATTACAAGCACAGGGTGAATTGATTTGAGGGAGGAGGTGGGGAAAAGGCTTTTGAAGTTTTCATTGAAGAGTTTGTTGGGGATAAGAGGGCCAAACAGATGGAGCAAAACAGGAGGATAAAAGAGGTAAATTCATTTTCACTAGCTACTGGGGGAAGGAGGTGGAGAACTCAGCTTTTACATTCAACTAATTGCTTCTGCCTGGTCTTACCTTCAATATGAGGGTATGGTTAGTATTATGGACCTATTTCAGTCGTATATTTCTGTATCCAAAAAGGAGGAAGTCTGTGCTACTTTATGAGAAGGGCTGGTTAAAATGATGAAGCTGGAAGAAGAAAATAGAGCAGGAATGGGCTGGTTTTCTTTTTCCTTTTTTTTTTCTTTTTATTTTTTATCTTTTTTTTTTAATGCTGTTATTTGCCATGGACTCCATGCCACACCCAGCAATGGTAACTAGGAAAGTGGGAGCAGAGGCTACAGTCCCCCTTATTTGTCTGGAAAATTGGCATGTGCCTGTGAAAGAACATATTCCAGGCCCTATTTAATGCAGTGTATTTTAGCTTTTAAAATATTTGAATTATACGTTTGTTTGTGGTTCATGAAGCAATTCAAGGGTCATTATTTATCTTGTTTACAAAGCACAAAATAACCCTTCAAACAGTCTGTGCTGTATATGTATAAAACTATAAAACCCTCTGAGCTCTTCCAAATACACAAATGTGCCAGGAACGTATATATAAATATATACCCTTACATAAATTCCTTGCACAAATGGCTTAAATCCAAAGGTAGTTTTTCTACATTGTGTGAAGTAGATATTTTCATGTGTCATAGTTTCTTTTTTAACTATCTGATATTTTACATTAATAATGCATAGCATGTAAAGTTACCTTAATCTGTAGGTCTCACTATTATATATGTGGTTAAATTATTTCAGTCACAGAGATTAAGTGGAATGCTATGGTAGCATGGTTAGGAAATTGTGCTATTTGGGATAGAATCCATATCCCTGACCCCTAGCATTCATCTGTAGGATTTTAGCGGCTCCCTTATAGTCATTCCTCAATTTAGGATTGTTTGGGTCAGCAGACCTCTCTTTGCTGTTGGTTCCGTTACTTTTTTTGCTGACTTGTCTTGTTTGCTTTAAAATGCCTGAATGAGTACCCATTTAACATTCTGTGTTTGAAGGAAATGAAAAACTGACTGTGTGCCTCAGGAAGCAGACCAAGAAGTTGAAGGGGGATGGACACTGAGCTCTCTTTTCATAACTGCAATGGTCTACCCAGGTGAGGGCTGATTTGCTCAAAATCGGGGCGGGGGGGAAGGAAGCAAGCTCTGCTTTTCCTTGCTTTCAAACTGTTCTCTAGCAAAAGGAGGTCAGCTTCTAGAACAGTCCCCTTGACTCTTTGCAGGTGTGCTAAATTTGCCTAAATAAAAGTTAAAGGAAAAAAATGCACTTTTTAAAATGTTGCCTTTTAAAGCGTGTAGACTGTGTTTAGTTTCCTCAGTTGCAGTCAAAGACTATATATACACCACCACTCAACTCCAGAGGTCTCAAAGTAGAGTTAATAATTTTTCTAACACTTTTTTTGTCTTCTCTTTGGAAAAAACAACTTTGTCAGATCAGAACCTTCTGTCAAAGCTTTCAATGACATTTCATTTTGGAAAATCTCTACCTTGCACTTTCAATGGTGTTGACATTGCTGGGAATGAAATAATCTAATATTTCATTTCGAATCAGTATTCCAGTTTTTAATGTAAATATTTCAAAGTTCATGCCAAAATGAAACTTTTTAAATAAGAAAGCAATGTTAGAACAGCATCCTATTTTTCCAAGAAAATTCTATCCTGTTAGGAAAAACCCTCTAGTTTTCTGTGTTTGGTTTTTTTTTTTTCAAATGGAAATATAAGCAAATATATAACTACTAAAATTGTTTACATAATAGAAGTTCTAGGGTTTTTTATAGCTCTAGCACAAAGTTGGATGTTAATCACATTGGTGTGTACTGACTATTGAGTCTGTCGTGCGTTGGGGTAATACTCGGTTACTTCAAGCAATGCTGTTATGCCAGCCATAGGGAAGAGGGGCACTCTTAAAGTTTTTCCCAAGGATGGCTGTGACACAGGTGTGCACTGCGCATATCCTCCAATTCTGTGGTTTTCTTATGACAGTATAAACAGTTTTCCAAGTTGGGAAGAAAGCACGTCCTGAGGCAGTTAACCCAATGCTTTCCACCATCCCAAAACTTCTGGTGGAGCTGGAGCACATAACTTAACCTCTTAACTTTATTTGAAGATGTCAGACAATGGAGAATTGACCTTGTTGTTAAATAAGGATTTGTTAGTTATTGTCAGTACCAGAATGTGTGCAGTATTTCCGACACCAACTGTCTGGCTTCTTTTTTTACACTTTAGATTTTGTTCATCTTCATCATGAGAAATTTTTTGCCCATGTAGTATAAACCATGGACCAACCTGAAAAACTGAGTTTCTTTCTTTCATTTTATGGTTTATTTTCCATTCTGTGTGGCTGTTTTCTGGACCATTTCCAATTTGCTAAGAGACACTAGCAAGCAGCAGGCAAACTTTGGTACTCAGCATATGTTTGCTTATTGATATAGCACCCCATTACAGTAACATCAGGAGCTCAGTGGATCTCTTTTGAGTGCAACTGAGCTGTTATGTCCTGCACCATGTAAAGGATTTGGCCCTTTCCCTCCCTTCCCCACTTTTGCACCTAGATCCATTCCCTGTGAAGGAAGCATTCCTATGCATTTTGGCCAGACAGAAAGATGCGTTTCAGAATGATTCAGCACAGCTGTTCAGCCTAAGGAAGTCCTTAGCTAACCAGGTGCTGAGCAGAAAAGTTCTTCCTCATGCTATTACGTAGAAAATGTCATGTAATAATCTACTTCCTCCATAACAAACCAAGTGCCAGAGTCAGAGAAACTAAGACTTCCCTTAGCTCTGAGTAGCTCTTAGAGCTACTTCTGCAGGCCCTTTCATAGCCAGCTGTGAATTGTTTGGGCAGAAATTGGCAAGGAGCAGCTGTTGAAACACCTGCTACAAGGCCTTTGATCTCTCCTACTACAACAACTTTTGAGGCTTTGAAAATTTGCCGATCCGGAGGAGAAGCTACAGTTGAAACTTCACTGCTAGCAGGGCTGCCGCAAGGTGGACGTGTTGGAGTGTTAGCACAGTTTCCACACGATTCTTTTATATAGGTGCATAAATTAAGTTTCAAACTGTTTGGGCTTATGTGGAAGTAAATACTCCTGGATGTTTTCCTGCAGTGAAATGCGGAGCAGCATGTAGTCATATTCTGGGCATTGTACACTCTCCCAGCCTGGCCAGTACCACGCTTCCAGTCTACTTTGCTTTCAGGACACAGCTGGGTAGTTATTTTGGTCCTCCCCACAGTTAAGCCATGATTATCACAGGGCCAGAGATTTGGAGGCACAGAGGGTTGTTGCTCTCCATGTTCTGCTGCTCAGGACCGACTGGATTTTTGAATTTTGCTTTAGACAATGTTTGGTGCTGTAGAAATGATGCTGATTGGTAAGAGCTCTTAGTGCCTGTGTGCCATCTGAGATTGCATTTGTTCTCTCTTAAACAACCACTTCCACGCAAGTAAAGAGAAGGATGGTTATGATCCTCAGCAGGGAAATTTAACAGCTGCCTTGACTCTCTTATGAGGTGAATAGCTGGTCCAATTAGTCTGATATAAACTGAGGAGTTGTAGTGGGACAGTAGATCCAGTGTGCAATTAATATTTCTATCATGTATTGGAGTTCTTTCCTGCCTGATTTCTCCTAGTCTGGAACTTATGCAGTATTGATGAGAGCATTTGCCGTATGCACTACAAAACCTCACACCGTTCTTTGTATATACATTTCTGCAACAGTGATGCCATGAATCCTCTAACTTGCATTATTATGTTGCAACAGCTAGAATTTTAGTATTTTGTCATAATTGTGGTTCTAAAGGTAGAAAAAAAAATTAAAAGGCAAAGCTTACAGATCAATAAGCAAAAACTGGAACCAGCAGAACTCTTTCTGGTTTTATTTGTTCCTGAATAGCTTGGTATCTGAGGGGGCAAAACCAAGATAAGTATGAATGTGTAGTTTCCAAAACTGAAATCCCCTGTGGCTTTGCCCCTCTCTACTTGTAAATAAACATATTATCAGCTGGTAATAAATACTATCATTCCAACAGTAAATAACCTTTTAATGAAGCAGTTAATTGTTATGAATAACTGAGATGAGTTACAAATTGATTTTATAACATGCAGCTGGGAGAAAGCCATTTTGGGGTGTTAATAAAATTTCTGTATTATAAACTTTGGAATTCCAAGAATGCTGGAGGTTTTTCTGCACCATCCTTAGTCATTCAGTGAAATTCAGGCCTACCTTGGACTAGAACCCTGTCCATGGAAAAACATATTAATCTTTGAAACCTACATGATAAAGTTCAGCAACATCTTCAGCATTCAGAACTATACAGCTTGCTTAGAGGAATACTTCTAATTATTTACATAATTTTAATTTTATGAGATGGGATTCAGTAACTTAGTTGCTTGTGAAGAGTGTTATTACAGCTTGTCTTTTAAGTTTATTTGAAACTGATAGAAAAATGAGAATGGCTAATGTTATTCACCCTGACACTCTTTCTCCTTTACTCCCAAAGCAAGCCTTTTCCAGAGCCTCTCAGCTGTGTAGGTAAAATTGAATTTTGCTGCCCTAAAGATGTAGGGCAAAGTCCTTCCAGTCATAGCCAGGGACAGGGAATAAGATGAACTTGAGATACAGATAGGAAAAAATAGGTTTATTGTTCCAGCTGTTGTTAGGGAAATGGAGTAAGAGGACTCACGAGTGACACTTGATGCTGTTGGGGTGTGGTATCGTCTCCCTGCACTAACTGCTGCCCCACTTATCCTAAAATTCTTTGGCAAAAGCAACAGCCTTATTTCTGCTTTTTGTGATGCTGTCTAGGCAAGGCAGAGGACAAAGTTTTCTCCATGGTGCTGGTTCCATACCCAAGCAATCCTTTCAACCCTTCTCTAGCCTCACTATGCAGCAGGCTACCTGCCTATTGCTTAAATAGTTATTTATTGTGTCTGTGCCTGGAACTATCTTTGCCAGAAGCAGGCAAAGTAGGGCTTTCATCAAGGGGAAAAACAGTAGTCCCAACAAGTAGTCTTTACAACTTGGTTAAGGCAGTAAGCCCTCTATCAAAAGTTGGTTGTTACAGAAAAGTATGGTCTTGTGCCATCTTATCACACTGATGTTTTCCATTAGTGTTGTTCACCAGAAGGAAGTGTGTTGCTAGCAACAACAAATAAAATCCATTTGGCCTAGTTAATTTTATAAACCGTACTAAAACAATGCATGACCTGTTCTGGCAGCTATTGTGTGGCCTTCCAGACTGCAAGATTTGAGTATAGATTCAGAAGACATCTGGCATGAATTCTCAGGCTTTCTCAGCATTTCTGAGGCTAATTTTTAAGGTCAAGGTCTGGCAAAGCTAAAGATTTCTGCTGGTAGCTGTGTCTGTAGAGCTGGAGACAGTTTGAAGACTGGAAGGGAATCACTAGGGACCCTGGAGAACTGCCTTCCATTTGACAGCTTTTAGGAGCAGAGTAGGAAACACTTCTCCAGCCTAGGTAAGCACAATTGATCTGACCTTTGGGATACGATAAGGTGCCTCTGAGAAGCCTTACACTTCTAGCTGGAGTATCACAAGAATCTGAGTTCTTGGCTCATTGTCTGTAGACGACTTTTCTAATAATTTTGGCAATGTTTTTCCTGTCTGATGCTTTTATTGTAGACTGAACAATGTCTGCATAGCACTGTCACAGTACTTTCTGGTAATCACAGGAAGGTTTTCTTCTGTGCTGCAATACTTAGCCCCGCTCCTGTCAAGCCAACCTCCTCTTGCAGTGTTGTTACTAAACCTTTAGTCGAGGCGTACATTAACTTAATTTCAAAACTAAGAGTATCGTGATTTAACCCCAGATGGCAACTCAGCCCCACACAGACGCTTGCTCACGCCCCCCGGTGGGATGGGGGAGAGAATCGGAAGAGTGAAAGAGAAAAAACTCGTGGGCTGAGATAAAGATAGTTTAATAGGTAAAGCAAAAGCCACGCACACAAGCAAAGCAAAACAAGGAATCCATTCACCACTTCCCATGGGCAGGCGGGCGTTCAGCCATCTCCAGGACAGCAGGGCTCCATCACACGTAACGGTGACTTGGGAAGACAAATGCCATCACTCCGAATGTCCCATCTTCCTTCCTTCCTTCTTCCCCCAACTTTACATGCTGAGCATGACGTCATATGGTCTGGGATATCCCCTTGGTCAGCTGGGGTCAGCTCTCCCAGCTGTGTCCCCTCCCAACCTTTTGTGCCCCCCAGCCTCCTCACTGGAGGGGTGGGGTGAGAAGCAGAGAAGGCCTTGGCTCTGTGTAAGCACTGCTCAGCAACAGCGAAAACATCCCTGTGTTATCAACGCTGTTTTCAGCACAATTCCTAAACACAGCCCCATACCAGCTACTGTGAAGAAAATTAACTCTATCCGAGCCAAAACCAGCACAAGAGTCATTTTGACCAAGGAAATAAATTGTTTCCTTTTGAAAATGTCGAAACAAGATTATAATTTTGCAGCTGTGTAATACATGTCAAACTCGATCTTCCATTACAAAATTTGTTTCCCATGACCTGTTTAGTTTTTGTGATAGTTTCTAATAAATAATAATAATTAAAAAAAAATCACAGAAAATTCCCAAACAGCTCTAACAGTGGCATAAATTCCTGGAAGAGTGTGTGCTAGTATCTGGCAATGCCTAACACTAAGGACAAAGAATGTAAAGGAAGATGAAAATGCAGTTGTGTAGGGGGAGGTGAGGATGAAATAGTTGTGTCAGATTGGTCTATGGCAAAAGAATGTATGAGAGTTTCTTAAAACAGTATTCAGCATATCTGTGTTAGGTCAGAATAGTCTGAATGCCAGGAACTCATTGTAGCATTGATATTTTGCATTGGCAGCTTCTTGAGGCACTGGGGGGAGGGAAGGAGGAACCTTTCCTTTTAAATCAACCAGTTTATTTTCAGCCTATGTTGCCATGGAATTTGATGCCCCATTATGCTGAGCTCTGTACCTTTACACACACCAGCCTGGACATAGTAACAGAACTGTCCTTGCCAGACTCATTTACTTCAACACTGATTCACATTAGCTGAAAATCTGGCACTTCATATTTTTCACTAAACTGAGTTGTCTTTTCCCAAATGCTCAAAGTATTGGTACCTGTAAGAAAATACTAATGAGAGAGAATCAGAAGCAGGCAAACCTTCTCAACAAAATGCAACGTAAGTGAGTTTATACATAGCATAAAGGCCATGCAAATCTTTTACTATACCTATAATCCAGATACTCCCAAATGAGTTGTTTTGAGTGAACAGTAATCTAGATGCCTGTTAAAACTCATTATTGCCTTATGAACAAACATTTTGGAGGACACCACGTTTGAAAGACTTGTCGCTTGGTGCTACTTAACCACCTCAGTTATGTGATATAGTAAACTAGGTATGTCCATCGTTATGTGACTTACTATGATACTGTCAGAGAAGGTAAGCTTTCTATTGTTGTTCTTATCCACGGAGTTTAAAAATATTAATGTTATTCTTTATTCATATGCAGTGGCATCTACAGGTCTCAAATAGGTTTTGAAGTCAAAATGGTTCTTTGTTTTGAAAGTAATAGGTCAAATAAGTTCTGGACAAACATTTGTGCCTTAGTATTGTCTGTAATTAACCATATCATTAACGAACACCTTTGAAGGCTAGTTTGCTCAAGGATGTTGTAAATAACAGCTGTCATAAAATGCCCATGAGACAAGAAATTTATTTTGGTGTTATAGATGGAAAACAGCAACTGAGACTGCATATGTATTTTTACTTAGTTGGTTCTATTTGCAGTAGAGAAAATAGCTTTTCTGAAGTCAATGGAACAATTCTATGGTTCAGACAGGAATGACCAGGTCTTCTTGCTAGTCCTATAGCCCCTTGGCCATGCATCCCTACAAAAGGCCTAATTTTTATACTACCTTGCCAACTTTCCTTATTAAAGCTTTGTTATGAAGCTCACTTAAGTACAAGGCAACCATGCTGGAAGTCTGCTTTTGCTCTAGGCTTTGAGACCTGCTTTTGAATAATCTAAAGACTGGAAGCTTTGTGTGTCATGTATACTGTATGCCTATTCAAATGCTATTAAGATAAACTTCTCCACAAAAACAAAACTGCCCCAGCTTACTGATAGGACAAATTGCAAACTTTTTTTTTTTTTCTCCAATACTTTTTTTTTATAATAGGCACACACAAATGGACTAATCAAATTTTTAATCTCATCTGACTCCCACTTCACTTAGCAAATGCAAGATACTTGATATGCTTCACTTGTTGCATAGTAACTAGCCCACTTTGAGAAATGCAACTATGCAAGCTGAGAATTAGGACTCATTATGCCTTTGCTGAGGGCTCATTAGGATTGCATGCTGAGGGTGCCATCTTAATTAGGGATGAACCTGACCACCTGAAAGTAATTCACACTGGCAGCCAACTGTAGTATTTTCCAGTTTCTGATTTGTCCTGCTTCCATCTGCCAGCTTTATCTTAGCAGTGACTCTTTCTGTTGACATCAACAATGATGTTCGTAATATGAATTGCATCCTGTCTCTTGGGTACAATCAAGTTCGACAGTTACCTTTACAGCATGACTCTGTGACAAGGAGGGCTGCTAGCTATGGGAGAGTCATGATCAAGGTGATGAAATGTGAGACATCAAGTATACGACAAGACGTGCAGTAAATGACCTTGAAACGTAAAAATCCAAACCAAAATCTCCTGCTTCTTCTAAAAAAATTTAAATGAACAGAGCATGCCCTTACACTTTCTGCCATCATTGCAAGTATACTGAACTGATGCATGAATGGGATGCAATGTTGTACTTCACTATTCTTCCTAGGATCTATTGGTATCTATTTCATTGATATCTCAAAGAATCTGTGTTGATGTAACCCACCGACCAAGCAATTCGGACTTTAACTGGAGCTTTATTTTTATGCTTGTTGTATACCAGTGCAGTCTCAGGACAAAACAAGGCAGATGGGTGCAGATGCTATGTAAATTATGTTTTGATGACAGGGCAGCGATGTAAGCAAGTCTACATAAGAAAACCTACAGAAGTTCAGGAGTATGAACAGAAGTAAGTGACTTAGATTCTGAATGAGATGCAAAAAGTCAAAAGGGATGGAAATTCCCTTCTTTATTTCAAACAGAACATGGGAACATAGGCATGTTGCTAGTCTGTCGAACGCAGGAAAAAAAAAAAATAAAAAAAAAAAAGTTCATTTAAACCACAGCAAAATGCATGTGATTGTCAGACTGTACTGCAGGCAGACACGTCCTCCTCACCAGCCAGGCTAATAGGAAGTAGAAATTGCAACATCTTGAACTCCGTTGAGATTTGTTTAGTTGTAGCTCTGACACAATCATTTACTGTTTTGAAGTAGCCTTGTTTCTTGAAAGTTAGGGATTAAAAATTGAGACAGCTTTTGCTGTGTTGTGTGAGGTTAATGGAATGGTTTCCTCAAGAGATCTTTTTTCTCCAATTGCTTCTGAAGCTCCTATTAATAGGAGAATTTAGTACGCTGTTCTTCTTGGCATGTTGATGGTTCCTATTAAATAATAGTACTTTGTCAAGTATTTAATGTCTTACCTTTCACTCGGGGACTTCCAGCATGGTTTGCCTACTTTCTATGTCTGGGGCGGAGCACAACAGTGGTTTATAACATGAAGGTGAGAGTGCTTGTAGAAGGTATCTCCTCCAACTGAAAGAATGGAGAGATATTAAGCAGAAGAATGGCTATAGACAAAATTTGGTTAGACTTCTCTGTGTTCAGCTCTGCAGAGAGGTTTTACAGCATTTCCACATGCTCAGTGTTTCTTGAGAATTGAAGCTTAGTCCTGAAAAACAACAAAAGATTGGTGATGTTTAACTGTCACTGGGTATGTTGGCTTTACTAATATTCTGAAATTGGAGCCAGAAGGAGTAGAAACCTAAAGTATATATCACATTTTTGTGTATTCAATGTCCCTCTCCAGCTGACACCCAAGCACTGAGTGCCCAGCTCATTTTGCACTGTGTTTTTGGCAAGGACTTATGGAAAGTAGGGGCACACCCCATTGAATGCCCACTGTAGCGACAAAGAAGACTTGCAGGTTCTGTACTCCTAGGGGTTCCCAGATGACATTCACATCTCCATAGCAATCAACAGCTACTGCACCACAGACCTGGACGGGTATCTTTAGAGCCCCACCTGTTTTTCTCTGTTGGTTCCCTACCATGCCTTACTCTGTGTTGAGACAAAACGCAAGTATTTCTCACTCCAGCTGCTAGGCTTGCGAACTGTTTCATGCAAAGATATCACACTTACAAAATTCTGGCTTTCAAAGGTAAAATAGCTGTGTGACTGCTTACAGAAAGTGACACAAAACCATTTTCCTCACCATTCTCACATCTAGTGATTGGTGCACTGTAGAAAAGACAAACAATTTAGGGGCATTGTATTCCCTAACGTGTGTATTTCGTGTTGGTAAAAGACAAATCTCTAGTCTAAGGAATTCAAGGTAGAGTACTGTGGTTTAAGGTTTACCACACCTGTAGTCAGAGTGTTGTTTTTTCTGGATTTGTTCCAAATTTGGATACGGTTGAATTTCTGGTGCTGACTTTGTGTATACCAACAGATTCACTGAGTTTTTAATTGCTGATTTGCTTAAAACAGCAGCACCTATGTCATTTGTTAGTCTAAGCTATTTGCTTTGAACAGATAGGTTTTTCAGCGTCTCTCTGAGAAGTGCTCAGTTGACCATCACCCTCTATATGACCCACTCCCGTCTGTTTTGATTAATTAACTTATATGCAATAGTTTATGCTGCTATTTATATTCTATCCCCCACCCACTGCCCCAGTTGCACCTCATCTCTCTTTGAGTGGGATAAACAACACAACAGTGCAGACAATTGTTTATATAGAGAGATTGAAGTTGGCTGGGATTCCTGACTCTTATGAAGAAAAATTCTTGCACGTTTTGTACTAGTGGAACAGAGCACACAAATACGGTATTTTGTTGAAAGAAAGCCGGTTATGAACAAGCATGAACAGTAATAATATAAAAGAACACCTCACTTAAGCTTTGAAATGAATACCATCTGCAAAACTGCTCACAAGCTGGAGTAGAAAACCACAAGTGACAAAAAAAAATCACAGAAGAATATTCTATATTTGAACATGACTGTTTATGGTAAAAAAAAAAATAGAAAATGGCAGAGAAGCTTTTTAACATTTAAAAAAGAACTGAAAAATGTAAAGAACTGAAAGAGTTCCTATTTCTAGTAAACTGGAGCATCCCAGGATTAGCATAAATAAATAAGTATCAAGGTGCAGGGGAGGAGGTAATTGCAGTTTATTGTCAGAAAAAATATAGACAATCTTTTAAAATGTAGAACTTAATAAGAACCACAGGCAAATCTTAAGAGAATTCTCCATAGTGGATCATTGCTTCTCCTTGCCCAGGATAAAATCAGTCAGCAACTAATTATAAGTTTAATCCTGATACACAGATTTTGTTGTTATTTGTTGCCCAGTATGAGCCTCTAGAACTAGCTTTAAATGGCACAGGTTGAGAAGCCAAGCCCTCTCTGTAATCAAAAAGGTATCTGAAGCAATGAGCCAAAATCACTTTGATCTCTTGGATATCTGATGACTATTGGTGTTGCCCTAATATGAGCTGTTGCATCCCTTTTTCCATGCACTTGAAACTTCTTAGGAAGTGAAAGCTGGAGCTAGAGTAGACTGGAAAAGCAAGAGATGATCATGGTGAGAGTATAAATGGCTATCTAGACAGCGATAGATGCATTGCTATCGTCCTGGAAGTTTTAGCGCTAGACCTTCAGTACTACTGACCATGAGGGTGTGGTGTTAGTACATGAGTGTCTTTCTGCTCCTAATAATTTTTATTCATTTTGCTTTAATTCTTTCATCTACTGGCAGCTATATGATTTTTACAACTCAAGAGATGACACAAGATTTTTCTTTTGAATCATTTTGGCAAGTAAGAATAATCTTGTGTGGAGAAGAGGTTTATTCTCTACTGGGACTGGGAAGGATTCTGGGAGATAGAATTTCTAAACATTTTCCATCTTTCTTTTGCAAAGCAGTTGTTGGGGCTTGAGTTTTGCATTGTCCTTTTTGCTGCTTCAAGTTCTAGTATTGTGCTGAGCCACTGACAGTATGTCAAGAAGAACTATTGTAGCAATTTAGCCTGATTAATATAAAAAGCTTATGAAATTTGCTAATACTAAATATATTTAATTCAGTAGGCTGCCACTGAAGTAATTGTCTCTGTCGATGCAGTTGGCTCCAGATCAAAATGTGGGGTTGACCATCTTATCCTTCCTTGGGCATGTTCATATCTGTCTTCCCCTGTTCTTGATGGCCTGTCTGTAGAAATGTGTAGGAGTCCAGGAGCTGCAATCAATAGATGGTGAATGATGAGGAAGTGGGCAATGAAGCAGCTCCTGTTGTGTGAACACTTCACTGGGATGATGCTACCAGTCAGGCATGACCGTGAGAGCTGGCCACTATAGCAGACCCTAGCTGGGTCAATGTCAGCCACCACAGATTAGAGCAGCCTGAAGACTATAATTTCTCTTTTAGGGGAAGAGAAGTTCTGGAGGAATAGTCAAGCACAAATAGTGAACAGAACTTTAAGGAAAGAAGACTGAAACTCTCCCTTATATTAAGTTGTCCTTGCAAGGGCTCTTTTCTGCAAGGAGTGCTTTCAAACTTCAGATTGTCTTCAGTATATCTTAGATTGGGCATTTTTGACTGTCAGTAATGTATCCAAGAGCAGAAATTCCTCAGACATGTTGATGGGCTCCCTTGACCAGGTACTTTCTTTTGCATAATTTAGTTGTCTCTGAATTTGCACAGTGCACAGTCTCACAAGCCTCTGCATCTTGACTCTGGGTGGTTGTTTTTTTCATGAGCAGCTCTTCATCTGTCCTCAACCTTCTCATCCATTATACCTCCTAAAATGGCAGCATTGGTATGGGAGACCATAGCCAGAACAAGCAGTGCCCTAGCTAGCTGGTTGTTTTATTTCTGCTTAGAATGACACCTTCTCTTTTAGCATTCCTTTAATGAAATGCTCACCTTGAAAAGAATGTAGATTATAACTAGAGCTCTTATTTGCAGAGATTTCCAGGGTGCCATTCTTCTCCAGTAAAAGATCACTTTTTGTCTTTCACTAAAGCACTTCATTCTGGTCAAAAATTCCCCATTTTCTCACCAAGATTATCTGAATGTGCCTGCTGAAAATCTTTTCAAGAGTTGTGCATTGATATCTGTTTGGGGTTAGTTTTGGATATCTGCAACAGTCAGCCAACACTTTGTTATAATACCTGTGTAAGGTGGGAAGTAGGGAAGACAATGCCTACAAAAGAAGTGAGAAAATATAATAGTTAGAATGATAGAACAATAAATGAGAAGCAAAATGGGTAACTTTAGAGAGCAGTGTGGAATTTCTGTTTCTTTAACTTTTCTTTTTATGAGGCTCCAGTGAGGTGTACACAATGCAATGGTTTTGCTAGTCAGTATAGAAACCTTCTAAAAGCAGGATCAAATGTTTGATGTTGTTTCCATTTGGAAGAATTCAAGCCATAATTATTCACTATTACAAAACCAGAAACCAAGAGTATTTGATAGTGTCTGCTTTAGGCCCTGAACTAGAAAATAGTCTCTCACTGGCTTGGTACTTGTTTAGTGCCCTTCAAACTATACCCCGTTTTTCGTACTAAAACGAACAATTTATTTAGGCATTCTGAAAATGCTGCTCTTGTGACAGCTGAAGAAATGACAACATGGTAACACCAAAATGGATTAACTATTAGCAGCTGTTTTCTACAGAGAAAGCAACAAGCAGTGTAATAGAAGATTTATGAAATACTCTCCTTGACATTCAGCTTTTTGATCTGAGAATGAGACCTATGTAAAGACTCAAATGGGGGTTTTTTTGTGACTTGTACCTGCTCCTCAGAAGTCATAAGAAGGAAAATGGATCATTCCCCCTTGCAATTCTGCCTGTGAGTGCTTGAGCACAGCTTACACTGAAGTTGATGTGTACTATTTAAATTCACATCTAAAGGCAGACTCTGCCTTTCCTGACCACATTATATAAGTAATTCAAATATACATGCTTTTTAGTGTACAAAATTATGGATTGTTTAAGCTTGTCTCTTTCTACCCCAGGATATTGGCATAAATGTAGATTATTTCATCAAGCTGTCTTTGGAATGATAATTTTGGGGGGATTCTGAGTATTTCAAAGCAGGTTCTCCCTATCCCATTTCTGAATCAAGATTTGATCAAGTATAGAATTGTATTTACTGAGTATGAAGTGACATGGAGATGCATGATCCCAAAGAGCTAAAGCATCTATAAAGTAATGAAATATTGTAAATCACATTTTTCCAGTTTTACAAGCTCAAAGCTTCTTTAGGCTAAAATTGTAAAAAAATTTTTGAAGAGTAGACAGTACTGTGATTGTTCATATGTTTTGTAAATGTAGTGCGTCAAATTCATCCAAATCCTATTGACTTCCTTGCAGTTACAGAAGGCTTTGGAACTGAATTTCAGTTATAGAACCCCTCCTTAAGCTGTTGCAACCATTTTAAGTGTTCATTGGTTTTAATTTTTTGTTAGTAGTTCTGAAAATGCTAACACATGAAAACTGCTTCAGTTTTTCTGTCCTATTCCTTTCTTTTTAAAAATTGGCTTAGTTAATTTGTTTTTGCTTCTATAATATCAAAAAAGTGGGAGGGTTAAGGAATAGGTGATTACTCGTAGTTTTGTGAGTATGGGGGAAGAGGAGTTTAGCAGCTGTCTTTTATACCTCCCTGTCAGAACACATATTGTAAAAGCAGTATGAAATGTATCCAAAGAAGACAAACACAGGAACTGAAATTTCGACTCTTATTGGCAGTGACATTAGTAGACTCAACACAGACTCTAGGGTTTGGATATATTTTTCTTGTTTTCAACTACAGGGACGAAGCAGCTAATACGGCTTCAATTCCTTCACCCTCTGTGGTATTTTGCTTTAATGGTGGAATATTTTGCTCTCGCCTCATAATTGAAAGACCTCTCTGATGTAAACTGGAATTTGGACTTATTTTAAAGGCGTACAGTAAGTCCACAGCACTGCGCACACATGCATCTATGTATTCCAGAGTGCACTCTCTACATTCAGTTATTAGGAACTTCAGAAACTTGTATGTGTTTATACTGTACCACCTTTTGGAGAGTGCTTAAGTAAAACAATATATTTTTTTCTTCAAAATTACTGTCTAAAGTTCTCTTAAAACTGTTTACTTTAGGTGACCTTCCAGATGGAATTGGTCATTTACTCTGTGCAGTGAATTTGTAAACAAGCAGGGAAAAATCAAGCAGTAAAATCTGTGAAAGCCATAATTATGCTACATACAGTTGCAGTTTGTATTTCTGTGGCTTTCTATCTAATTCTGTCACAAAGATTATACAGCTGGGAAGTCAAATCTGCCGATCTAATTTCTTCCAAAACATGTTGTATTGGGTTTGTATGGCAAAGTTTTGGTAGCTGGCGAGCTACAGGGGTGGCTTCCTCTATGTCCAACAGTGCCAATACCAGCTGGCTTCAAGACAGACCCACCGCTGGCCAATGCCGAGCCCATCAGCGATGGTGGTAGTGCCTCTGGGATAACAGTTGTCACACAACAGAAACTGCAGCCAGAGAGAGGAGTGAGAATATGCGAGAGAAACAACTCCGCAGGCACCAAGGTCAGTGAAGAAGGAGGGGGAGGAGGTGCTCCAGGCACTGGAGAAGAGATTTCTTTGCAGCCTATGGGGAAGACCATGGTGAGGCAGGCTGTCCCCCTGCTGCCCATAGAAGACCCTACGCCAGAGCAGGTGGATGTGTCTGAAGGAGGCTGTGACCATGTGGAGAGTCTGCGCTGGAGCAGGCTCCTGGCAGGACCTGTGGCCCCGTGGAGAGAGGAGCCCAGGCCAAAGCAGGTTTGCTGGCAGGACTTGTGACCCATGGGGGACCCATGCTGGAGCAGTCTGTGCCTAAAGGACTGCAGCCCATGGGAAGGACCCACGTCAGAGAAGTTTGTGAAGGACTGTCTCCCATGGGAGGGACCCTAGGCTGGAGCAGGGGCAGAGTGTGAGGAGTCCTGCCTCGGCGGAGGAAGGAGCGGCAGAGACAACCTGGGATGAACTGACCTCAACCCCCATTGCCCATCCCCCTGTGCTGCTTGAGGGGAGGGGGTAGAGAAAATGGGGAGTAAAGTTAAGCCCAGGAAGAAGGGAGGGGTAGGGGGGAAGGTGTGTTAAGAGTTGATTTTATTTCTCATTACCCTACTCTGA
>JAVKLA010000073.1:270882-349141 GCA_034782735.1 Sagittarius serpentarius | reverse complement strand
GAGTAAAGTTAAGCCCAGGAAGAAGGGAGGGGTAGGGGGGAAGGTGTTTTAAGATTTGATTTTATTTCTCATTACCCTACTCTGATTTGACTGGTAATTAAACTAATTTCCCTGAGTTGAGTCTGTTTTGCCCATGACGGTAATTGGTGAGTGATATCTCCCTGCCCTTAACCCACAAGTCTTTTGTCTTATTTTTCTCCCACTGTCCAGCCTAGGTGGGGAGTGACAGAGCGGCTTTGGTGGGCACCTGGTGTCCAGCCAGCGTCAACCCACCGCACCTGTTGATGCCAAGATTGGCATATTTTCCTTCTGGGCAGTGGGAAACAGAAATAAAGGCCAGGACAAGGAAGGAACCGGGACACACTAGTGAGTGGGCAGCAGGAGATGGACGAACAGCTGTAGTGGGTGGAATGGGTGGCAGCAGTTAATGGAAGCAGAAAAGAAAGGAAGGGCTAGGCTGCCAAGAAGGTTTCAGCATGACAGAAGGGATTTGCATAGACCAGTGGTTCCTGTCTTTTCTGTGGCTGAGATGTACTTGAGGAATTTGGCATTGTGTTTCAGTTCACTAAGCTCAGCTCCTCCTCTCTCCTCCACCTGGAAATTCCTGCTGCCTCTGTGTCCCCAGCCTACCCTGTGACTGCCATTGCTGTCTTCAAAAAGGCCAGGAGGCACTGGACATGGCTCTGCATCGAGACAGTGTAGTTCTGGCAAACTTTATTCCCTTGAGCTCTGTTGCTTATCAATTCCATCTTGCTGGCTCAGCAAGAGGAACCATATATCTCATGGGGAGCCGCTAGGAGAGACCATTCTTTGTGGGTTTACCTTTCCTGTTAGTAGATCCCTCTGTACTGGATGAAGATGACGCTGGCTTCCTTTACCTAGGACATGCCCTGTTCAGAAGCTGAGCTGTCTCTTTTCAGATCTCAGGTGCCAGACTCAGTCGTGGAGAATGCGCTGCTACAAAAATGAGGTGTCTTGCCACAGGCAGGTAATGACAGGCATGGAATATATCACAGCAGCCAATGTCGGAAAATTAAGCAACTTATATGTAAATCATGGATGGCAATAGCAAGCAGAGAGATAATGTTACTGCTGCTGCTCCTAATGGCAGAGACACCGGCAACAAAATTCACTAGGCTCAGCCTGCCTCTCCTTCTCCACTGCTGTAGTTTTCTGTAACTTCCCCATATCAGCTTTTTGTTTCTCTCTCAAGAAATGTAAATAGCTTCGGTGTGTGAGTTGAAACCCTGGGTCGAACTATAATGGCATTTCCCTTGATTTACAAGCACTCCAAGGAATTTACTTACCACTAGATTAAGCTAGAGGGTCTGCAGCTTCTTAGAACTTGATCTGATTTATTTCTGTGGTGCATTCCCTCCTCTCCAGTCCACCTGCACCTCTTGTCCCTTGTTGTCTTCATTCTAAACCCCGCACTAATATTTCACACAGATTGTGGGTGGCGTATTATCACTGTTCACTCATAGTTTGTTTCTTCAACATCCAGCAGTGTACAGCCTGGAGTTGTATGTATTCCAGAGAAGTATATCTGCCTTCCGTAGCTGCAGCTGAAACTCAGTTAATAATAAAGCTGTACAGATTTTGTTTAGTTTCATAAAAATACTATCATTTATCTTTTCTCTTTTGATCTGACATAAACGAGAATGCTATTTCTTGGGAAATATACTTTTTGGTGTCTGGATTTTCACCTGGACTGCAGTTCTCACTTGTAATACGTGATCCAGTCTCTGTCAATCAATCCCAGCCATCCAAACTGAACTAGGCAAAATGATGGGTAACAACTGTTCTTTGAAGTCTGACATTTAACCTTCCTTTATCTCCATTTGAAAAAGCACAAGAACCTACCGACAGAAGAGGAGGGAGGGAAAGAAAAGTTGTTTGGCTCAGAGTTTTGCTCTTTCTCAGTCAAGCATTGAAAACTGTTGTCCAAAGTACGCTGAGAATTAAGGAACAGCAAATTTGCGCAATTGAAAACAGTTATGTAAATTGAAATGCCAAATTTCCTGTGCCAGATGCAATATGAATTCACTGTAGGGCAAGAACTATCATTAGAGCTCCCTAGGAAAGGAACTAGAATAGCAAAGTAATGATTTTAGGGTAATATGCTGATGTTATTTGAAAGCTGGGATTGGGATGCAAACATTTGTGCAGCATTTTGTTTTATGCACTCCCTTGTTAATGCATCTGGTATTCATTTTAATACCACTAATCCTAATGGATTCATTTAGTACTCATGTGGATGTCATATGCACTTCCTGTAGGTGTTGTGCTGTGATGAAGTACTAGTTACTGGACACTGAAAGTGTTACCACATTTCCTTTGATTATGTAAATTTTTTCATAAGCTGTCACAATAAAATTCTTCCTGGTATGTGTTAGCAGAAGCAGCTGTATGTGGAGACCATTGTATCAGCAGTATTTGAATAATGTCATGTCCAGGGGGATTCAAGCCTAATAGATAAAATATTCAGTTATCCTGGCAGCAAGTGGAATTTGAAAGTGTTTCAGAAAAGCAATCTTGGTTGCACATAGGGATAGAGCACATGGGCAGGTTCTGTCAAGGTGACAAATTTTTTTTAAAAAAGGCAATAAGTCAGCATTTGCTGTATCCAGAAGAAACGTGTTTTCCAGCTTTTTTTGTGGAGCAAGGGATATGAGTGGGGCAGTGGGGCACTGTGGTTTGTTCAGCTGAACACTTGCTCACTGTCTCTTCAGAAACTGGTTTGCCTATCCTATATACATTTGTGAAGTTTGTAATGGCATTTATTCAAGAATAACCATTGTATTGAAAGCTTTCCAAAAGCTTTATTTTATAACAAAAAAAATAAGGCTTGCAAGTAATTAACTTCAGGTTTCTTGGTGGGGTTTGGGGGGTTTTGTTTTGTGTTTTTTGTTGTTTTGGGGTTTTTTTTGTTTTTACAGTATAGCTTAGGAATGTCTGACAGAACTAGATCAGAATGGACTGGAACATTTGGTTATATGGTTTGAATTATTACTAGGCTTAGAAAAGTACTTGTTTGGTAGAGCTGTAGCTTTTAATATGTGGGTTTGTCTCACAAATCACTGCATGTGGTACACAACAGTGTACTTTAAAGTCAAGCCTATTGAAATTCTGCTACTCCTTATCCCCACTGCAATAATACAGCCCCCCTACCAAGAATGCCTCATAACCTTGTCCTTGTCCAACATGCCATTATTGTAATACCCAGTTTGATAAAAGTTCTCACCAAGATCTACCACTAAATGCAAAGAGTAAAATCAGTATTGGGATAACACAGATTCAGGATACTGCATGTGAACTGGGTCTTAAACATTTTAATCTGATTCAGCTTCATCCAATTTTTCAAACTTACTCTTTGCATCCGTTTCTGGTAGAAATGTAAGGGAGTTACTTGGTTAACATCGGTAGTGTATAAAAGCCTGTTGAACACTCACAGAAAGACAAAGTCCTCTAAAAGGGTCAGGAGAAGGTAGAAGCCTGTGGTTCCTGCTCTCTCTGTCTTCCAGCAATTGCACTAGCTTGTGGAGGAGACAGGGACAGTTTTCAGAAGGGCTGGCATAAAGTTATTCCAGCATGTATCCTTAGCCAGGACCAGGGAAAAATCATGTATCTCCAACGGCAGGAAAAATCATGGATGCCCCTGTGGCTACAGAGGAGGGGTTTTGGTGGCTTAGTTTGTCATGTAGGAGGTGGTATAGCTTTGTAGGTAGCAAAACTTTGTCAGTGTACTGCCACGTGCCCGGCAGAAGCCTCTGAGAGCGTACCTGTGCTAGTGTACCTAGAGCTGTGGAAACCCTTGTAGCAAGACTGCAAGTGCCAGCAACGGAAACACTCTTGAAAGCAGGACTTAAAAACCCACTTACTGACAGGAGCAACCTGCAGCCTCTCGAGGCAGTGTGTGTCAGGCAGATCAAATCACCAGGAAAAAGACTCATTCCCTTTAAATGCTCATGATATTGCTTATATAAAGTAATACTAAATGTGAATTCTACTGGTTTTGTCACTGTGACTGCTGGGAGCTGAACTAAGTTATCATTCATGCAGTCACTCATTTATCTGTTCAGAAAGGAGAGTTAAGTGGAGTCTTGCAGGACTGAAATGAGTAGTTTATGTTTTCTCTGGTCATGCCAGTCTTCTGAGCTGGTGTTCTTCCACAAGCTCATAGAATGGTGGTCCTTCTGAAATTTCGGCCTCACCCTTGTACTTCTGAAGTCATAAAACTGCCTTCTGTCATGTCTTTTTTGCTAACGTAAATTATGCTGTGAAAAAGTGTGTATAATAATGCAGATACAGCAGCTGATGACCAAACCAACCATATAATCCACAGCTAATTGGTTCCTGTTGATTTGGGAATAATGGCTTTTATTAATATGATATGCCTTTCTTACAGACTTCCCCTTCAGGGTAAAGGATAAGTTCCACTCGTAATTTTCTATCTATCTTTTCCTCCCCTTTCCAACTCCAGTCTTTCTGTTAGTCCATGTTAAAATATCAGAAAGCAAATCTAACGTAAACAAATATCTATGGAGACATGTATAGTTTTGTATAACTGTTTAATGACTGCGACCCCTGCCACCTGTGTCTCCCCAAATAACTCCTTGGAAGAAGACTACAATGTGTATGGTCACATTTTCACATGAAGGAATATGTTATTTCCCATGACACTGTACATTATTGTAGCATTGAGATAACGAGATATTATTGCCTGTTAAAAATCACTTTTTACCTCTAGGCTAATTTTCACCTTTCCCCCCTGGAAGATAGCTGAGGTTGTAGAGGGAATTTTCATAGCTCATGTGGATTATACTGTCAGAAAGGAAATATTGGAATGTACTTTTCTTTTTTTTCCCCTGAGTTAGAGCTTGGGTCACCTGTTAATGGGCTGTTGCCAAAATTATCTTTGACTTAAAATACGTGAAGTTAATAAAGTAATTTCTCACCACTGAGTCTTGTCAAAATGATTTTGAGAGAAGAGACCTGCCTGTGCCTCTTAGGTCTTCCTTTCTGTTCCAATCCATCTGTGAAAGCGATACCAAATAAAGGATCTTCCCCATCTTCACTTACTTGAGAGCCCCTGAACAAAACATCATTTCCATAGAGGAATTCCCACAACTCAACATGGATTAGTTTCTATGGGTAAAGTGTCTTGGATATTTTTGCCACCTTCAAGGCTTGTACTGTCACAAGAATGCTGGGCCCTCACTGGTAGGTTTTCTTTGCAAGGCTGTGTTTCAGTATTATGTCCCAATTCATGCAGATAGAAGCAAAACTGGTGTTGTCAGTAAACCCTTTCCTTTATAGAGTACCCCTTCCCACTTGAGGTATATCACCCTTCCTTGGAAAGCACATTACCAGATTGTCACAGATTTAAACAGAAATACTGCTATGTGTTATATATTAAAAATGGTTATTAGCCAAATATATTCAGACCCCCACAGTATCACTCATGTTTATAGCACCTCTAATGGTACCAATAAATTTCCATTCTTGGGGCAGTTAAAATTATATTACTCTTCTTATAAAATGTACCGCACTTAATTCGTGGTATTATCAACTGTTCTTACTTAGACTTTCAGGAGGCACCTTTGGATGCTCATTTCAAAGCTGCTTGTCCTTGCTTCCACCACAAAGTTACCCAAGTAGCATGGACAAACTACATTATTAACTACCTGTAATACAGATCCTTTACATGCTGTGATCTGGACATGCAGTGTGGATCAAGTCTGATAGCTTTTTATTGCCTGTCTTTTTTTCCAAGTGTCTTTTTCACTTGTCTTGTCTTCGAATCTAATGATTCGAAGACGAGTTAAACACCAAGGCAAGTATTGACAAGTATCCAAACTTTGTCAGAAGAGAGAATCTCGGAGGAATTTACAACTTGCTGCATGTGATTCATGGAATTTCTTTAAATGAGCTGCTATGTAGTTCTTTAGGAAATATGATCAGTCACTGATCCTCAAAAGGAAACCACAGGCAGAAGATCAGACAAAGACTGGACAGTTCCTTTGTGTTCTAGCTTTACTGAGAAGATCATATCACATACATGTGTCTTTCGACTGATGTACCTTTTTTAGTACTTCAGACAGAATATAGTGAACAGAATATACTTAACACTTGTCTATAGATGGCCTTAGAAAAGCTTTTTTAATCACAGGAAAAATACCGATGTTCTTCAGAAAAATGTATATTGTTACTGTTGCTTAATCTGTTCAGGAGTATCAACCTTTGGCTTTATCCGTTAAATACAGCAGAAGTAGCTTCATTTCTCAATGCAGAAAAACCTGTCAGAGTAGCGATCTGCAGCTGAACGCTACTGCCCACATATCAATGGTCTGTACTAAACCAACTGAGAAAGGTAGAATTAAGACTAATCTTGCATATTCCTCTTTTCTGGTACTCAGATTTTCAGTTCCCATGATTGTTACCGTGGTGTCAGGAAGATATAAATAGGTATGATGTCAAATAGCTATGAACTATCCAAGCAATTTTTCTTCCAAACAACATCCATAACCTTGCTGCTATCCATTCTGGTGGCATCAGGACTTTCCTGGTTGTCTTTGCTGGGAAGTAAGTTGAAAACTTTTTGAGCAACATAATTATTGAATGTAACTTTTAAGAAGCTTTTAAATCCCTGGGATCTGAGTTATATCCAGACTACGGCGGACAGCATAGCATAATGACATGTTCAGCATACCATTGACTGGACTGCTGTGTGACGAAGGCAGGACCTCACTCTTTAAGGTGGTTCATCTGGTAATTTTCATGTATTTGCCAGCTGCTTCCAATGACATTTTGCATTTCTTTTTCTCTGTAGAAAGAATATGCATACATGTGTGTGTATGCACGCATGCATTTCGTTTCACATTCACAAAATACACTTACTGCAAAGGTAGCCTCACAAACCTGGATTAAGAAAGGATATTAACAACTGGTGCTCCAAAGCTGGCTGCTCTCCTTCATTACGGGTCAGCTGGGAAATTATAAGAACTGATTCATTGCAAACAGCTGTGTTTATAAAAAAAGAAAAGCAAGTTATGTTGGCATATATCCATTGTATGCCAGTAAAAGCATAAGCATGTGCTAGTTGCCAGATCTGTAAGTCAAAAATGTAGTACTTTAATTGGCTTTGGGTTATATCTATATTCCTAGTTTTAGGATGCTAGTGTTCATTACAGCTTAGATACTTCAGAATTAGGAAGAAAGGTCTCAGCCCAATAAATCAATATAGTATGTGGAAACAGATACTAATCTTATAAACATAATCAATAATAGCTATTGCTGTTGTTAATGTAGTTGGTAGTCATAATTTGTTGAAAAAACAAAAAAAACCTTACATTGATCATTTTTCTGTCCTTAGTTGAGAAGATACAGATAATTAACATTTCACAAAGAAAACTTTTCTTCCAGGACTTGCCAGGAATTTGAATTAAATAGGTGTTAATTTAAAACATAAAGGTGAGGCAGGAAAGAAAACAAGGATATGACCACAGCATGAGATACAGCATCATATGGAGGTTATTATAGTTGTACTGATACTGGGAGTAAGTAGCTGTTTCAGCCTTACTCTGAACCTGGCCTGATTGGATATTTTTAACCAATTAATTTGGATAGAGAATGAAACAGAAAGAGCTGTGCTATTTGGACTCATAGCAAAATCTGGGTTGTAAGTGACCTCTGAAGTTTGCAGTGTCCAAAATCTTGCTCAAAGCAGGTCTAACTTCAGATTGCCCATGGCCTTGTTCAGTCAAATCTTGAAAATTTCATTAAATTATTTCAGAAAGAAAAAAAAGTATTTTAATGGAAACAATATTATTCAGTAAAATTTGTTACTCCTTCTGAAATTGTCTGGTTTCTTCCATAATAAAAGAGAAAATTTGTAAGCATTAACTCATCAGGAAAATAGCTGTCTTTGTTTTCTTCATGTTTTTATTTTAAAAGTGAAAAGCAAAAACCTCCACAAAAACACAGTATTTTGCACAAAAACCTGTTTGTATTTTACCATCTTAATTCAAATAGAACTGTATTTCTTGTTTTCCAGTTAGTTTTCCTGCCATCTTGAGAATTGCCAAGTAAAACCACTACCAACAAAATGAAGAAAACTTTTATTTCAAAAATAACAGTAAACACAGTACTTTGAAGAAGCAGCAAATAACTACACAGGTTCTTTCTTTTTTTTCATTTGTAAAGAATGGTATATTAAGTATAACGAAAGCATTAATGCTTTTCAGCAGCAGAAGTACGGATTTTGAACATAGATGCGTAATTCTGTTTTTGAGTAAACTTATGCAGAGCAGTCTGTGCTTTGAGTTAAGTGTTAATTTTTATTTTAGTATTGAAAATAATGTACTTGCAGGAAAATTATCCTGGCAGGTTGAGATTAATCACAGGAGGTGGATAGGGTTAAAGGGAAACAAACACTTAGAAGTATTTTTATAAGCTTACCGCTCTTTACTGCTTGAAGGTGTGGGAGTGGTGTAATGATGCAATGCAGGCTTGCTAAAGGGAGCATGGAAAACAAAAAAAAATCTCCCTCTTCCACAACAAATACTAGGCTCGCATGTATTTGCTAACGCTAATTCATGGCCTTGGAGGCAGAATTAGGAGCCTGACAGACCTCCAAAGCTAACTTCCAGGTCAGAACCCCTTCCTGGCACTCAGGGAGTCTCAAGCTGGAATCCTTTTTGATGATTCCCTGGGATGGGAGTAAGGGGGAAAAGCATGCTCTATTCATTCTCCACTAACTCGGTTCACTTGTACAAGTGAAGACCAGATTTTGTTCTGCCTGGTTTCAAAACATCCAAGGGCTAGTTTAAATTTCTGTATTTTGGCATGTGGTCTCTGCACAATGGCACGTGTGTTGAACTTGTTGCTCTGTATTCATGACACGTCCAGCTGCATCCTGTACTGTCATAGCACAGGTCACTGGTGACTGCCAATTAAAACACATCGCTTGTGTTTACATACTGCACTGCAATGTGCTGGGATGAGATATTGAAGTTTCTTCTGTCCTGAACTGTAAACTGTAAGGAATTGGTATGCAGAAAAGCACGTAGAGTACAATTCTGAATGCTCAGGTAGGTAAAGTTTTTTTGTAAGACGCAGTGCTGCCGCAGCTCCCTGTCACAGCTTTCCTAAAGCACAGGGTCACTTGTTGAACTATGAAGAAGGTAGACATTTTCTACAATTGTTTCCCCGGGGTCACCACTTTTCTTTGCTTATTCTTGCTTCTTTCCCATATTGTGCAAACATGCCTTGAACACACAAGCTCCCACTGCAGAAAGGGGTCTAGAAAGTCTGCCACAGTTTCTTCTGGTTTTGAGGAAACTATTCTCCTCCTTTGAATTTTATGACCTGATATTCAAGGTTCAGCAACTCGCTTGTTGTTCTTCCTTGTTGTTTCACGTAAGTTAGTAGAGTATCATTTTTCCTAGGAAAAGTGCCTTGTTGTGGATGTGTTCCCTTGCAAAATAAACTTATGCTAGTATTTGGCAAAGTTGGAAATAGGATGGCTTTGTTTTGAGAACTCTTCATCCCTGATATCAAGAGATTTCTTTACTGGTTACCATTTGGCAGAAACTAGGGGTTATTTTTTCAGGCATATTGTCATTTTTCTTAGAAACTTAAAAAGCTATGTCAGTTAAGCTGTTGCAAAAGTTATCGGGAGTTTGGTTTGGTTTGGGGTTTTTGGTGGTTAGAGAGACTAATTTCTTCTTACGTTGTTGTGAGTATAGTTGGCCAGATTTCTCTCTGACATCTCTCCACTGAGACCAAACTCTCTCTCTTCCTCCCTCCATTCCTTCCAGCAGGTCACACAGAATCATATCAGACAGTAAGTTTATGGTGTTTTTTTCCCAGTTTGGGACATTTTGCGCTTACTTAAAATATTCCTTTTCCCCATTTAGCCAACCAGCACAAGGAAAGATAATATACTGCCCTAGTTTGTAGGGCACCAGCTTTCTCACAAATTCTGTGACAGAACGGTGGAGCTGGGAAGCACGCCTCCCTGGGAATCCATCACTATCCAGATGTGTCTCCCACTGCCAAGAACATTAACTGTTCTCTCTTATTAGATCACAGTAAATAGTAGGGCTGAAATGGAAAGGTAAGGAGGAAAGTAAAATAGCTATGTGATCTTTTAGCACCTCAAGTACAGCTGCATTTATACCATTTCATTTCATATCAATAGCTTCTTTGTTGTCAATTTTAGTAAGCGTAAGGTAAATGGTGACAATTTTCACCCCTTGAAAATAAAATGGACATTTTGGGCTCCTGTGTTCTTTGTGTTTTAGTCCTACTGGATGGATTTGGAAATTTGTCTCTGATTCAAAGAGGACACCAAATCCTCTTATTTCATTGTCTTGGGAAGAGGCACGATTAGATTAATAACCATTAGCAAAGTAATTACCATTCCCACAATGTCACTTTATTTTAAAGTCCTCCTATTCAAATTCCATGTAAGTCAGATTTGTTTCTAATCCATTGCTCTAAAAAGCACATAGGAGAAAGGAGTGAAAGAAGCCAGCCAAGAAATATTGGGCTTGAATATTATCATTTGAATCTAATTGTTGTTCAAGGGGTGGCATAGAGTATGATTGCGTATCTCTGCACACTAGCTCTAATATTTTATCCTAGCTAGTAGGTATTCCGTGTGGATGTTTAAGTTTTTCTCTACCTCCAGGAGGTAGGACATCACTTTCTTTTTTAGACATAGTCATGTATCTCAGCATCCATGACATCTTACCTGCAAAAATGTCTCTTTTCCACAGAGATGGTCTGGTCCCCCTTCACTGAAAGTGTAACTTGCTCATAAACCACAAATGCTATATTCAGAAGGTAAATTAATTTCTGCAGTGCACAGCTATCATCATCTTTATTCTCTACAGATATTACAGAAACAAGAGTGGTGAGCAAGGTTTGAGAAACCCTTGCCCATTTTAGTAACAGCTGAGGAAGAAAACTCTGAGAGGGCTAGGAATATTTGATAATATTAGACCAGAAAGTATCTGCTCTATGTAGTTCAGTTACAGGCTTCTGCACATAAACAGAAGAGGCATGAGTTATGTTTGCTAGAGGATAATTAATTTTGATAGTTTAGAACTCATTTAATAGTCTTTTTATTAAGAAAGTGTGATTATTGGCTTTTAAAAAATGTTTCATAAAAGTCTGCTAAGTTTTCCTTATGTCATGTGGATGAGCTGTCAAGTCCCCCTTGTTAACTTGTGTGTGTCAACACTATTCCCTCCAAGTTTTCAGTTTATATAGTGAAAGTTCACTTCTTTGTTCCCTCTCTCACACTACTCTGGCTCTAGTAATCTGAGAGATTTCCTTGATTAAGGTTTACTCCTGGTAATAATTAGCTCTTTTACTGTCTTAGTGGTTGTATGCATTGGTGTATTTTCTCTCTACTTAGAAAATCCTTCCCTTTTTGAACAGTTGCTTTTCCTTCTTAGCCAGCCACTCCTTTTCAAAACAAGACTAATTAGCTTGTGTCTAATGACCATTTTCAAGACACTGCATAATAGTTTTCTGTGGTTCTTTTGGTATCCTTCTTTGTTTAAAATGGAAATTTGATTACTACCAAAGCCTGACAAAACATCAGAGCTTTAAGTAAATTGTTATTAATTTTTCTCAGCTCTTCAAAGCTGTTGTCTTGCAAAGCAACAATTACTGGTATGCAACTGGACCAAAAGTACCTTTGAATATATTACAAAGGAAAATAACTAAACTGCTGTGTCTCATATTCTCCATGATGAAATTCACGGAGAGTCTGCAGCAGATAACAGTATGAAGGTTATAACTGTACCTTTGCATGAAGTGGGAAGAGTAGGATATAACCACAGATAAAAAGCTTCAGCTATAATTTAGTCCCACAGTGTTTCACGTGATTCATATGCATCTCTTCCTCTCTCAAAATCAGAAGATCGGGGATGTGGCTTGTAAATACATAATGCTGTAAGCAAGACAATCTGCACCCCCTCCATAGCTCACACAAGGGGAGCCCTTTACATATGGCTGAGTCAGTATATATAGAGGTAAGCAAAAAGATTTGACTCTCTTTGAAGAAGAAGTGTTATAAAATCAAACATAAAATAGCAAGGCAATAAAAATATCCCTCTACCACAATCTGAAGATGACATGAGATTTTAAAAATACTTATGTATTTAGTCCAAGTGTTTCGCTCTGAAAATAAAGTGTCTCTCTTGGTCCATGTCAAAAGTTGATCTTGAAATGTTATTTACCCATATCCATAATTTATTCATTGAATGGGCAAAAATAAATTAAAATAAATAAATAGAACTCAAAAGAAACGCACTTTCTGTCTGTGTTTTGCTTTTGTTTGGGTTTTTTTTTTACATTGGCAGGTAAAGGAAATTCTTTTACAGATGTTGCCAATACAGTAAGACATAAATGTGGAGAATTGCTGCATAGCACAGAAAGAGTGAAATTGGAAATTGTTTCTGTGACTTGATGCTTCCAGTAGGGTAATATTGCATATGAGCCTATCTGAAACCTTTATTTTCATTGTGCAGTTTTTTAAAATGAATTACACACACACAAAAATGTTGTTTAGGTGTTTGTTGTTGTGAACAAACAAATGTGTGAGCTTACTTTAGATTGCTTCACACTAGATGAAATGAATAAAAGCACTGGTGATGATCAGGATAAAAAGTGTAAAAGAATGAGAGAAAAAAACTGTCAGGAAAATTAGTTCATATAAGGCTTTGTTTTTTCTACTTGATACTGCAAAACATTTGACTGTCCTGAGATCTCTTAAGTAGGGTTAAGTTTAATGTGCATTTTGACATTGATGCCACAATCCTCTCTAAGAGGCCATCAGCTCTACACAGCTCTCAAAGGGACACAGGGAAATGATGCTTCATGCGAGGGCAATAGCTTTGTCCGTACTAAGTTTTCACTTAGGTGATGGCTAAGGTGGCGTGAGGGAATTCCAGAGAAAATTTTATCTTACGACACCCATATCTTCATCCTGAGCTTGTATATCAGGTAGTTTGATGCACTGTGATAGGCCTGGCACTCAATTTCCCCTCTTGGAAATGTCATAAAAGCATCCTCAGGCAGACAATATGCCAAAGGCCTTCCTAAAGGAGCCTGGACATCATCTGCTGGAAGGGCTGGTGGGATATAATGCACAGGCATTCATAGCTGAGACTGCCAACAAGAGGTGCTGTGGGCACAGGAAGTACAGACATGGCTTGGGCTAGGCTTCAGCCTCTGCACGGCCCAGCCAGCTGAGCTACGCTACAGAGCAGCCTCTCTCTTACAGGAGCTGCTCTGTGCAGGTGGGAGCCCAGTGCTAATCTGGTGAACTTTTAGGACGGCCTGTACTGCATGCCTTGCCTCACCAGGCCCAGACTTTGAATGATGAGCCTAGCCCCTGAGGAAGCCTGAAAGTGCTGATCCTGACATGAATCCAGGTATTTTATTTCTTATTTTCCCAGGGATCATACACATAGTGGTACTATGCACCACAATTCTTTTGTATGATGCATTGCTGGCCTTGAGAGCTACGAAATTTCTGCTTTGCTGGGAAGAAGTTAATATCTGAGTTCTTTACCTATGTAATATACATGTACACTATGTAGTATCTGTATTGTGCACTGTGAGTGGGAAGTGCACACCCATGATTAGGTCTGGGCCAGGTAAGCTCAGAAGTCAAGAGAAGGTTTTGTCAAGAATCAAGAAGCCTGGGATCAGACCAAGCCAAGGCTCAAAACCGGGAGACACTGGATTAAAGAGCTGAGGTAAGCCGGCAGGAGTATAGCTGTATACAAGTGGCACACAGGGTAATTAAGAGCAAGTGGCAGAATTACCTCCTAAATGTTACTAGTTGGCTATATATCAGCTCAGCTCTCTCCCCCTTGTTAAGACTACTGGTTGCTGAAGAAGAACACTTGGCTTTTAGGGGACTTGGAGAGAGTAGGGTTTTCTTCACTCCCATAAGTGCTTTGCTCGGTTACGTCAGCACAGGTAAGCAGTTCCTGTGATGAACACAAACAATGGTTTCACAGCCATACCTAGCTTCCAACACACCACTGCATTTCAGTGTGTGAACTGGGCCCTTCTGTACCTGTCCTAGAGTGAGCTCTGTACGCTTTGCATATAGAAAGAGGTCGTAGACCCTGCTTGGTTTCACATTTCCAGACTTCTGAGCAGTCTTATTTCATAGCCATGCTATGATTTTGTTTGTTTACTTTATTATTATTTTTAATGTCCAGTATGTCAATTTTTGTAAAGGAGCACCTCGGAGTTCTTCAAACCGTCATCCATGAATGCAGCTTTCTCGTCACTTAGTACAAAGGCTGACTGGCAGAACTGCCTCTTGGCATCGCGGTGTCTGAAGTCATTCTTGGCAGGAGTTGTTTTAAACGCTTAAGTGAAAATGCAGCATCTAAGTTTCTGAGGAAGCACTGAAGACATACTGAAAAATGTCATGCACAGCTTAAAAGGGAGCTGTGCAACCCTGTGTACCAACAAGTGAAACCATGTCGGGAACTGCAACGAAGAAACTGTTGACAATATTCTGGTGGAACCTATCATGGTTGTTGCCTAAGGCTAAACATGAAACCCTTGAAAAAAATAGGCTAGTGTTACAGAAATTATAACACTATATGGGAATTATAAATATCAGAGGGTGGGAAAAAAAGTTTGTGCAGGAAGTAGAACAAAGTACCTCAGCTTCTGCAGTCAAAGACTCATGTTAGAAGCTCAGCAGTCAGTGTGAAATTTATAAGACTTGTTTGATAGAATTGACATAGCAAATGAATCGGTGTTGGATGTCTTCTTATTTTATTTTTTTCAATATTTATCTAAATAGCTCCCAAATCTATTACCTCATTACTTTCCTCATCTTTTATGAGATCTCTTTTTTGTGACACAACTAGAAGAAATACTAAAGTATGGAGAGATTTAAGGATAATTTTCATAGAGAGCTGAAACTGTCCTGTGTAGAAGTTGAGAAGTGAGAGTGCAAGTGCTGGACTTAGAAATATGGGCAGAGGATGCTGGGATGACTAATGTGGGATCGAAGTGGCAGTTCATTAGTGTGTGTATGAGACAGTAAGTGTTTGCAAGAAATACATGGTGCCTTTCATTTCACCCTTCATGTTTCATCATTATATGAGTTGTTGAGGGTGGCAGGGTCTGTGAGGAAGCACAACTTGACTCTACTGCTGGAGTTTTTTTATACCAGTCTCCTATGTGTCTTTTGGCCAGTCGTATCCTTTCAGTGTGTTTAGTTTCACTGTCCATTACCAATGTCACACTCACAGCTTATCTTTTGTTCTGATGTTTCGTAGAATCATAGAATGGTTTGGGTTGGCACTATCAAATCCTGCGGGCAAAATTAGATAGACGCTATGCAATACTGAGGGAATTAGAGGAGTGCTGGTACAATGAGCAAAAGAAGTTACACTAGAACACGTGTAGCCATCACTTTGTGCTAAAAGTCACACTAATTTCTCACCAAAGGAGCTCCAAAACCTGAAACTTCACACATTGACTCTATGGGAAACTCCATCATCACAGTTGAAGTAATGGTATTTTTTAAGGGAGTTTGACCTCTATCAGTTAGACTGTTATTGAAGCAGTAAGAATTAGCCTTTATGTGTCTTGAGGCAGAGATTTTGTCTTCCTTTATAGCTGAACAGTGGACAGAATTTTTTTACAATTACTGTGAATAGCAGAAGTGGTATCTTATATGTATTTGAGTTAAACAAGGCTTGTGGGACTATAAGCAGGCCATCCACTATCTGCTTAATTTAGTTATTGTAACTGCTTCTCCTTTGACTGTGGAAAGTGTCTGTCTTTGACTGGGAGGCCTGAATCATTCTCTTAACCCTAAACTTCAGACTAAACCTCTAGTAGGCACTAGTGGTAGAAATATGGTATGGATCTAGAAAAGTAATGAAGCATACTGGTAGTATTACAGTTGGATAAGCAATGGGGAGAAAAGAAAACCTCTGAAAACCTTCTGGAGACTTTTTGAGATCATTCTAGAAATACTGCATTGGCAGTTGGGGTCATTGCAAAGATGACAGTAGCACTGCCATATTGTTATCATCCTGGTGTGTATGTTATGCATTTGTTGTTCTTAAATGAGGTTGTTGGTGGACTGAAGACTACAGAGATTAAAATTTCTCCACAGAGCAGCAAGAACAAGGGTGAGCATCAGTTGCCTCTCAGTGCTCCACCAGTATAAATCAGCTCCATTTTGATGTTTTCTAGTCCCATTCAGAATTCAAATATCTCTGTGGAGAATGCTTCCAGCTGGCAACAGTGTCTACTGATGCTAATACTGTTAATGCAGCTGTTGATGGTTAAAAATAAGTGGGTGCTAACACAGGTCCCAGGGATTATGGGAGTAGAAAATTCAAGAAAATGTATATTTGGGTGAAATTTTGATTTGAATTCAAAAGCACATGTGTTTTTCTAATGCTTATCTGAGCTGTTCAGAACATTTAGATCTGATAAATTTGGTAATCTTTTGAGGACCTCCATTTAGAGGAGGTGCTGTAGAAATACAAGCAGATACCACGTATTATAGTTGTTTCCAGCTCTGCTGGTCCTTGCTGTAATAAATAATCAGTCCTCTGAACACTTGAAAATGTAGAAGAAATGACGGACTGCATTGAAGAAACAGTTAAAGGCTTACACATTCTGTAATGATGTGGTGTTTTTTTCATCCCACTACATGAAATAGAACCTGGACAGCACTGACCATGTACCGACAGCCCCTTTTAATCTTGTCTAAGATGTAGTTCAACTGCTACAGAAAAGTAAAATACTCTTTTTTATTTTCCAAATCTACGAAGTCACTCAGGTCTGCAGGGCTACCATTCTCACTAACTTGATGGTGTCAGAACAAATTCAGTAACATACAGGGACGGAAAAGTTAATAGTCTGTCCTGGAAAAAGGGGCAGAAATAACTCTAGCTTTGCAGCATCCATTCCCCATGAGGAACCACCTTTTATATGGCTCATAAAAAAAGAGAAGTACCATCCAAAGACTACTACTGCTCTTATGGAGATTTAAGGTGTTTCTAAAGTAGAGACAGAAAAGCAGGGAGAATCTAGAGTACAGAATGGGCAATTTTGAAGCAGAAATTCTTGATATAGCCAAGTTAGAGGAGAAGGCTTGGGCTGAACTTCATCTTACTGCAAATATCTTTGTTCATGCATCCAAATCTCAGGAAAGAACTGAGGCCTGACTTAGCTTAGCATGTTGACTATATTTTAAAGAGGAAGTGAAGGTAATTGCTCACAGATGGCATGGTGATCTGTGATAATTGGAACTGTAGTACCGGCTTCAGGGAAGAAATTCTCAGCTCTCTATAAATGTTAGGTTTCTGATAACTCACAGGGAACTAGATGCTTTCCAGAAGCAAACTATTACTTTTTTAAAGGCTACAATGCAATTTGTATTCCATACATCCACATCACACTTCTTGTGATTGTTGGCTTCTGTTAAACATCTTAATTAAGCCCTTGAAAACAATCTCAGATAACACCACATGCTAATGCAGCTCTAAGTCCACTACGGTAGTTCAGGGTGGAAGGGGAAAGGAGATATGGGGATTCTCCTCTGGGAAATAAGGCTTCCTTGATACTTTTTTCCTGAAGAGGAATAGAGCTATTATTAACCCAGGGACTCAAAGGGGCCTATCCGCAGGGCATAATATACATGGCTTGGGTGGTCGGATTTTGGAGGGCTAGTTTAAGTGACTCTTCAGCTTGGTGTTTTGAATAGTGTAGACAGTGATGGTCCATGGTCATGAAAGGATACGTTCAAGTACTACAACTCATTGGTACTTTTGCCCTGCTGCCTCTCCAGCCAGCCCCCTCTCAGTTCCGGGCCTTGGCATGCAACTCTGGTGCCTTTCAAAGCAACAGACACTGCACAAAATGTAGATGGTGCTGTCTACCTGTCCCGTGATATATGGAAGTAAGAGCCTTGGCTGACAATTGTTACAGAAATAGTGGTTTATAGCTGTAAGCACTTAATAATGCCAAAAACAGTTTATGAATTAGGTGGAATGAATAAACCAACAGCTCCCATTTTGCAGAGTGGGCAAAACTGCTATCACAACAAATGACTTCAGAGCTTATTAAAAGAGAAAACAGCAACTTAATTAAAGGGACAAGCAAGTAGAGCCAAGAGTGAGTGGGAAATAACACCTCTGCCTATCTTTAAGCAAAACAAGTGATAGTGGGAGTAAAAAAGGAGTAAATAAATAAAATGCCATGAGAAGGGTCATACTTTTCCTAAATAACACCTACAAGTCATGTGTCAGACCTCTTCTCTGCATATCTGAATTCATGAATAAAATGTCCTAATTCAAAACTGCTAAGTTAAAAAACAAACAACCAATAAAGTGTAGTTAAAATCTCACAAGAACACTGGATTGGAGAGAGGAGATAAGCATATCCCTCCAAATTTTAATAAAGTTTTTCCTTTTTTCTTCAGCTCAACTTACGCTCACAAACCCAGAATACACACGCCAGGCTTTTAAAAAACACAGCTTAACCTATCCTGTGGCAAAACACATACTGCTGCGTTTTAACAGCAAAGCCACCTTCTATTAGAGTGAAATTGTCCTGAGCCAGAAAGCCAACACAAAACCTAAACATTTTATCCGGTTTTTGACTGATGGGCAAGGCCTCAGTCAAATCTTTTTTAACTGTTTTGATTCTCTTTCTTCTGGAATTTTTTTTTTTTTAGAGTAGCAACTCCGTGGTAGTTATGGGCCTGTCAACATGGGCCTTATAAACGTTTTCAGGGCTTTGTAGTTCATCTGTGAGAGAACTCGCATCAGTCCAGATCATGAGTCAATATGTCTGAGCCTTTGGCTTTGCACTGCCCTGCTGCTGATCTCATCATTTATTCACGGAGACTCCTAGGTTCAGTTGGCGTTTGGGAGTTACAGTCTCCATCAGCCTAGGTAGAGAAAGAAATTTTGTCAAAGAATAGGTGTTTGTTTTAATAGGCTGCTTTAGTGTTTTGCTAAATGCACTCACTTTTGAAGTTAGTCAATTTGCATGAATTTTCATTCTAGGGTAATTTTATTTTGGGCTTTCTTTTTTCTCTGAAGTGTTGAAATCTCTCTGCTTTCCTTAACAGTTAAAGTTATTTGATATAACAGTACAAGAGTACAATAGAACAAGAATAATTTGTTGCAGTCATGTTCATATTTATAGTTTACAGTAACTTTTATTATCTGCACTAATGCATGAAGTCATTAAGATTTGAGGATATCATTTAGGGATCTCTCGGGAATTTCACACATTCAGATTTAAATCATCATTGTCGTTCTTTTAGTTCCTAATTCAGTTTATGTTCCAGCTTTTTAATAGCACCTAGTATCACTGTTAGTGATTCTTGATTTTTTAGGGGATTCAGAAAGTAATTTCTGCCTTGGCAATATTGCTTCTTATTTTTTATATCCTACTGCTAGGGGGGAAGAGGAATTACCTATTTTGATAGCACAACTTGTCCAGGCCATTTCTAGTTCAATGCATAGGCCACTGTTGAAATTACAGCTTTAGAGATTCTTTATATAGAAAAGCTTTGGATACATTTAATGTAGAGTGATACAGTGATTTATGTTCTGAGCATGCAAAGGGATGTCCAGGGCCTCCTTACTAATCACTGCTAATTTGGTCAGTTTATTTGCACTAGGAGAAACTCTATTTTAAAAAAAGGATGACATACAAGTCTGAAAGTGATGAGACTGATAAATGACCTATCTTCTTCACTTTTAAAGAAATCTGGCATTTGACCACTGCAAAATTTGAGGCAACTATCTTCTTTTTCACTCCCTACTATTTCTACTATTTTTCAGTTATTTGCACCTGGTCTTCCTGTGCCAGTGGATTCAGCGGGGTAGTGCACCCAATTAAAAACCATCACTAAGAAGTGGAGACAATGCGTGGCTCAGGGCAGTGAATGCACGTACTCAGCTCTCTAGACCATGGGCTACAAAACAGGAAAGAGCTTTAATGTGAAGTACAAACAATGTAATAAATCACAATGCAAAGCTGCTTAGAGTGGTGTTCCTCAGTATCTCATACTGGCTTCTAGTTATCTGGAACCTCCTCCTGCTGTCAGTGACAAGAAGGAATTTTGGCAGCGGCATCAATAGGAGACAGTTTTCTTCCTTTCTGGTGTGGAAATCAGTCCAACAGTATTTTGTGCTTTATATAATGCTTTGTCCCGAAAGAGCCCTTGAGCATTTCACAAACTATGAGTTTGTGTCTTTTCCTCCAACACAAGGCAGGCTGAGAATTACAAACTGGTGTTTAGGTTCCTTTTTGTACCCAGTAAACACTGCCTGGGGAAGACTGGATGCCCCAAGAGATTTAGGAACCAGAATGGTCAACAGGGAGTTGCATGTTTGGTCTAATGGCACAATGCAAAACACTGCTGTGCTAAATCCTAAATCCCACCCTCTCCATCCATACAACCCTACAAAGAAAAAAACACTCCCTCCCTAGGTATTGCAGCCTCTAATACCTTCTTTTTAAGGTAGATTGCCTGCAATCTATCTGCCAAAAAAGAGAGTGAGCCATTGTTTTCACTCAGGTGTAGGAAAGCAACTCTTGCAGTAAGACAATCTCAGTGGCAAGAACACTGATCCAAGATGGAGGAGATAGTGGTTGATTCTTGTCTTCACGTGACTGGTGAAGACACCCACATCTTCCAAAAGTGAGCACTCCCAATGGCCCAGTTGGCCATACTCCCCTCCCTTTTGTGAAGCTGTTCCACTTAATGGGAATTTGTTGCAGATTCACTGGCCCACTGAGGGGAAACATGATGCTTAGTGTATTTTTTTTTTTTGAACTTATCAGGGAAAAGAAAAGGACTGGGTTTAAGTTACTTCTCTGGAGGGTTTATGTTTTACATAAAACAGCTATTGGATGAAGTACCTGTGCTGACTTTGGAGCAAGACCTGGAACTTGGAACTTTGTCTTGCCTCATTTATTGTAGCCATTAAATAAAGAAACAAAATTCTCTACTTTTCCTCCACAGGCAGCATCAAAATTAGTGTTCTCTGCAGTGTGTTTTCTAGTTCGTGCCTTCTGAGAGTTAGCCTTTCCAGGAAGCCTGGCAGATGGGCCTGAGGGAGATCATGGTTTTAAGGATTACAGTTTTGATGTGGCTCATGTTTAGGCATGAAGCACCTCCTTTGAATGTGTATCTAAGCAACTGATCCAACTTCACCAAAGATGTTTGATCTTCTCACTTCAGAACTCAAATCTAGATCTTTCAAGTGTCTGGCTAATATTGTCCTTCCTCTCCTGCTGTTCCTATCCACTGTTGAAATATGTTATCTCCCCAGTAGGGCACGGAGCTTTTTAGCTGTTAAAGCAACACTGTACAGAAGGCAGGATATTTCATCGGTTTGAAATGGCCTTAGGAATGCAACCATCATAGGTAATTGTGTGAAAAGCACCTTGGAGTGTCTGATGTTTAAAACAATTGTGGTCTTAATTTTATGCCTATGTTCAAAAGACACCATGATAAAAACAAGGAAAACAAAAACCACATGCACACTCCTGCCCCCTCACATCATGTTGGGCAGTGATTCAACATTGACTCAGGCCTTTCTACTGAGAGAGCCACACTGTTTCCTGCAGCAGGAAAGAATCTCAGGAAACGGGAACCCTACAATTCCAGGCACAAAGCAGTGGCCTTGGGTCCCCTTTGTGCTTTCACAGAAGGTCCCATTAACATTAATCAGCATTAGGGACACAGCAGCTAAGGAACAGTTCAACAGAGAATACTAATTTACTGTTTAAGAATCTTTGTTGCTTTTGATCTCTCTCTCTCTCTCAGGAGAGGAAACTATGAGCTATTCCAAGGAAAGGGAAGGAATGATAGTACTTGTAGATCACTGGAACATGCGCACCTGCAAAACAGTCACTGAGCTGCACGAGGAGGGGTGTGAGGCTGTGTGTCCACGGGAGATTCAGGTGAGCATGGGTAGTCCTAGACTCTTCCTCCAGAACCTCCTTTTTCCATAGTTTAAACATACGTACAGTCTTGGGAGGCAGGACAGCAACCTGTCAGTTTTCTGTGCTTCTCTCCTGGCCCTGGGATTGTCATAAAACCCTGCATAGGGACATGGTAGACACTGAAAGGGTGAAGAATGCTTTCCTATCTCATACACACTTTGTCTGGCTAGGTGCTTTTCTAGGAGCCCAGAATTTTTGTTTGAGTGCTATAATTTCTAAATAAGGCTACTATTTGAAACAGAAGAGCTGATACTATTTATTTCCTTCAGCAGCTGCATCCTCAAAAGTGAGTGCTGCTCACCTCTTTGAAAAAAATCTTTGTAAACTTCTACTCTCAGGAGAGGATTTAATCCTGAGGGAGTCCAGGCACCTGCCTAATCTCTAGTTCAAGGCTTTAAGCCCCAAAGAGATGCAGGATTTCAGATAGATCCTGGGTTTAGTGTTTCCTGCTGGCTCTCTCTAGAAAGCTCCCCTTGCATCTGGATGTCACTAGGTTATCATTCTGACTGCCCGTCATTTATAAGGGTCTCAGTACTCAAGCATGAGCTTGATATATATTTTGAAGGGGCAGGCATCTAAGCATGAGATGCTGCAGATTTTTTACTTACATGCTACTGTGTCCCTTATTTGATCTACCATAGGTAACTAGATATATATGTTTAGCGCAGTTAAGTAGGAGATGGGACTTTTGCCCAATGATTTCGTGTGTGACTTTCAGGATGTGTGACTTAAATGCTTTCAGTATCTCAGCCTGCCGTCTGTTTTCTTGCATACCCTGCTGTTTATCATGCCTGGCTCCCATTTCAAATTTTTCAGTCTGGATTACAAGCTGTTTTAGACAGAGACCATCTTTTCTGTGTTTGTCTTATGCTTGATACACAGTGAAGTTCTATCCTCAAATCGTAACATGTAGCAGTGCTAATTCTCCACAGGCAGATGCTGAGGCCACAAAGGTTGCTGGGGTTCAGATCATTTGCCTTTAAAATTTTCTTTAATAGGAACTGAAAGCACTCTGTTTTTTGGAGGAACAAATTCACTTTCTAGGATAGCGATCAGTGTTAAAAATTACGTGTTGGCTGAGAAATAGCTGGAATTCCTTGTTGCCAACAATTTTATTCAGTTGCTGGTCCCTGGTCTGGTTAGTATGTGCAAATGCAGCACAGCACACTGCAGTTTCAGTGCCTCTGCTTGATTGCTTGTCATTTTATGTAGCAAGTCAATCTGGATACTGCACTTTCTCTGCAGTCATAGCTTTAAAGGGCTGGTGATGCATCACCAGTGATAACCTCAAAACCGTTCCAGGGAAAAGCTGTCAAGATTTTGTTTTCACCTTCTTCTGACTAACTGCAACTTCAGGGCATTTTACAGAACTTTCATGTTTATTCTCCTGATTAGCATCAGGGTTTACAGTGATGAATAAGTGAGTCATTCACTACTGCAACCATTTCATAAGCTTTTCCTGGGTCCGCCTTAACATGAGTCAGAAAAGTATGAGTGCAGTGCACCCTAAAACTGAGAACTAGTCATCTTATCTCAGAAATTATCAGCTTATTCTTTCAGTAAAGGATTAGTTTTGATTTGTCTGTGCAGAACGAACATCTGCAGTACATATTCTGTGGAATTTGTGAGGTGGTTAAACTGAAATTTTCCTACTTTCTTTCCGGTCAGCTTGCTTTGTTTTACCCTGTTTTACCAAAAAAATAATAAGACAACTATCTGAAATTGCATAGTTTAAATGTTCTGCTGTGCTGTCTTCATGGTAAAGATATTAACTGTTTAGTTTTTCCTATTCTCCAGTGCCTTCTAGACTTAACACCTTGCTGCAGCTTTGTTTGCTTTTCCCACTGTGTTCCAAACACCTCTGAAAGTGTGTTGGGGGATTAATTCTTCATGCTTCTCAGATACTCTAATTTTGTCTACAATACTCCTATTTTCTCAGGCTAATGAATCTGTTTTCCATTGGTCTCTTAATTCTTTCTCTAATTTCTACTGTCTATGCTGTGAAAAGGAAATTTTCTTTGAACAGAATTTAATGCCCAGAGTTGAGACAGAATGTGAGTGTAAATCTTACTGGCAAAGCTTCTACTCCCTTTAACCCAAATTTTATTTAGGTAAGGAACGATAGATTAAAACCCTGCATTGTCCCTAATCTGCATCAATGTAATGTAAACTGACCTGTATCTATCATATAAGGTTTCAACATAGTCTTGATTGGTTTACCTCACATTTATAAATAATGCAATTAAATGCCAGTTATGGCAAAACGGAATAGTTGCACAGAAAACCAAAACAGTGTACTGTAATGCAAACACACCGAAAAAGTAGCAAAAGTAGCAAAAGAAAGACTACGAGGCTGTTGAAATGTGACTCAGGTATTCAAAGACACAAGTCGTTTATCAGCCATGTAAATTGTAGTGGCTATAAACATTTGTTCACCACAGAGTGGCTGTTAGTAGACAATTATTTCTCATTATCTATGTATATTTTCTGAAGTCAGTACAAAGCAGTTAGAAGAACTTGTTATGAGCAAGATTATTTTGATAGTAATTAAGAAATATAAAGCTCAGTTAAATAGAATAGGGAAAAAACGTGCTCCTTTAGTCCTATAAGCAAACAAATTGATAGCTTATGGTTTTACTCTGAAGAATGAAGTGTTCTGCAGATAAGCTGACACAAATTTATTTCAGTAACCTTAGTTTCCAGTTCTGATTTTGTAAAAGGAAAACCTCCAGTTAAATAGCAGTTAGTATAAAATGTTAATGGAAGAAGGCGAGTATGTAATGGAACAAACAGCAGCTTGCTCAAGCGGAAAGTAATCTTTGAGTTATTGAGCAAATGATAAAGATGGGTTATGTGTTCTGTGCAGCTGGGCTAATCCTGTAGTTTGTCTGCCTTATTTTACCTAGATTGAATCTTTATAATGTTAGCTATGTAATTTGCCATAAAATAATAAACTTGGAATTCGAGCCTGCAATATTTTAACAATGCCTTACTTTTTATTTCTGTTAATATTTCCCAGACTCTCCCCCACCTACATCCTCATTAGTCACCACTGCAAGAAAATGAACAGCAACTTGCATTTTGTGAATCTAGAGTTCCACATGCTTTCCTGCACAACTCGCTTCACTCACTTCAGAATCGTCAAATGACTTCAGTCCAAGTGAATCTGCCATTTCTGTATTTATTTAACATTGGGTTTACTGAGTTGTGGGTGGAATGAATGGTATCAAAATGTTTAGCTTGTGGTGGCTGGAGGCATTTTCATCATATTTTCTTGTTGTTATGACAGTCTTGTCTGTTTATTTTTTTGTTTTGCTTGCAGCAAGCGTGCATAGTCCTAAACTTCTGAGTTGTTTGTGAATTAAACAGTTGTTCCATTTTTAGTATGTTTAAGAATCATTCAGAAGGTTTTTTTAAGTTTTAACTATGTTTCAGGATTTGTATGCTTGGACAGAAGTTAAGGACAGATTGAGGAAGGGAGTGCTCTACAGTTCAGTTAACCTTTCTTAGTATGTAGATTTTCCCTTACTGCTTCTTATTAGGCGAGGGCCAGTGTACAATGTAAACTGCAAGAGTAAAAGAGCAGTTACTCACATGCCACGTAACAGTGAATTTCTTACCCAGGTGTTCTTCATGTGGGCACAGTTGGGAATAGCTAACAGAGTCGCCAGTCCTAAATGGATGGCAACACTACTCGTGAATTAACTCCTGAAGCAGCGCCAGTTCCCCACGCAGCATCTTAAGGCAAATCAGTGCACAAGAGTTTCTGCTTTGATGTAGCAGCGTAAGGAAGAGTGAACAGAGCGTGACAGCCTCAGTAGCTGTCTCGGACTAAAACAATGCCGTTCATGAATCAGTACTGTTAGAAGCACTATTATTCTGGTAATGTGTTGGAGAAACAAGGGATTAATCCCTGTTCTCCAAGAGGCCAGCCGCTTGACTGGGACAGCATTCCCATTGGTGATTAGGCTGCCTTAGAAAATCTTCTGACCAGCTCTACTTACCAGGAAGCAAAGTGAAGAAAAGGAAATGTGTTCAAAATGGATGGGATCTGTATGAATACCGTCCTAATCAAGTTTTTTCCATGTTATGTACATTAAGGCAGTACATCAAGGGCTCAGAAATGGAGGAAAAAGACCTGCGAACATGTAGACAGAACATTCTGATATTATTTTTTTTTCTCCAAAACAGAGAAATTTCGGCTGGTTCTGCCTAACTGGCAGTTGGCCAGAGAACAACATGGTGAGGAACTGGAGCAGGAACAGAAGAAAGAGAGCAAAGTCTCAAGAGGAAGGAAAGGGAAGAACGTTCTCTTAGACATCAGTAGAAGTGAGTTGTTCATCAGCAGGGAAGTGGAGAGGACAAGTGGCTTTTAGTCATGCAAGTAATGAGGTAGGAGGGCTGTACTGCAAGGCAGATCTGAGAGAAAGCCCTATTTAGAGGAGAGTGTGTCAGTGCTCAGTTAAGAGCTCTTTGATTGTTAGAAAGGGTGCACACTGTGTGTGGAGTTTTCACTTCTAGCTTCAAAAGACATTCTTCTTGTCACAGAGGAAAAAGAGGTTTATTTTCAAACCAAACCAAAAACAGACTTTGTAGTAAATGAAACCACAATTTGCTTATTTACTAAGAAGGCACACACAAATCTATTAAGGCTGAAAATGGAGATAGCCTCTTGACTACATTGTTACAGCCTACCAATTGCTGTCTTAATTGCTGCTACTAGTTAGCTTAATTGGGAAATCAACTGTTGATTTACACAGTTCATATTCCAAATACATTTGCATACATAAACCCACAGCCTTGATGAATTTTTTTTAAACAGATGTCATAAAAATACCTAGCCACTTTGTTTGGTGGTTTTGATTAACTCTCCAGAAAGAAAACTACCCTCTGCAAACAAAACGTAGTCTTGGACTAACCCATTAAAAAAAATTACTTCAGACCGTAGCACCAACAAACACAGGAAGAACTTACATTTTCATAGTTCACCTAAACTGCTTTTTCACTGAATACCTGTTCCTGTTTTCAAGCTTGTCTTGTACATTGCCTCCATGCCCCTCACCTGCTTCCTCCACTAGGTCAGGAATTTACTGCTACTCAGATAAAGCCATCCACCCAGCTGAGCCATCTGACCCTGACCTTGAAAAGTCCAGTAATGTTCCTTTCCAGAGGTTGCTTTTCACCATCATTTTTCTATCAAATCAGGCTTAGCTTTAATAAACGGGTTTTCTTTCTTACCAGTAATTCCTAAATTGTTGAAGTATTGCTGCAGGCTTGGAGGAAGCTGGACAGCATCTTGTTTAGTCCTGCCAAAGTACAAATACACAGTATCAGTCCTGTGCCCATGTGCAAAAATAGTGTGTGCACGGGGAAAAAAAAAAGACTGCTGAGAACAAAGGCTAAATATTTCCAGAGCCTTCATTTGAACTAGCGTTTTTTGGTTTTTTGGGTTGGGTTTTTTTTTGGTGAATTTCTGAAGCAGTGTAAATCAAAATGCTGGACTGGGGACACAAGACATGCTTCAGGACTTTCATGTATGTAGGCTCTAGGTCAGAGAGGCTCAGTTAGAGGATCACCATGCTGATGCAAAAGGGACAGTGTTGCCTGCTGTACAGTCAATGCTGAAAGAGCAAACTGGTCACTGAATTTGGGATGTATGAACATGGTAGTAACATGGGGGAAGTTTGGGAATTGCTGACTGGTTTGAAATGTGTGTTGAGAGGAAAACACTGGCCTCAGAAGCTTAGATCTCTGTTACTTTGCTTTAATTGCACACAATTATATCACTTTCATGGAGGGTTTGATTATAGTTCTAAAAACACTAGATTGCTACATAAGAAAACTGGATTGCACGTTTCCACAGTAGGAATCTTGCTGCTGAGACCTGGTATTTGCTCAAGTCCATCATTATTCAATTGTAGAGCTTGATGCTCCTGAAGAGACATGAATTACTGCTTTGAAGAGCTGTGCTGGCAATGAAGAAAATACCAATGATGCTGCTGGCTAATTATTTTTAAGTCAATGGTAGGGCTATGTTATTACTACAGAGACTGAAATGCAGTGTTGAAGATGTTGCATTTACTGATGAGAAGCTCCTCATTCTGACAAAGAACTGGCTTGCTGGCAGACAAACTTGTCCTGTGTTAAAGGGAAATTGGTAGTGCTGAAAGATTGCTTTTGAGACATTCAAGAGGGATAGAAAGCGTTTTAGAGAGTTTCTCTAAGGCAAACTTGGAAAATAAAAACACAGTAAAAAATCCTGCTCCAATAAATAAAACAATAAAACATCCCTATTAAAGCCCATTCTTGTAGGCTTTTTTTGAAAGGCAGGGACCCTTGAACACCAGTGGAAGTTTTGTATGTTTTTAGGGTTTATTCTTCAACCTTAAATTTGAGTTTGATTTATTTTCAGGGAAGTTTGTTCTGTAAGAGGAGTGCAGTGTAACATTTTGTCATTCATATTGTGAGAAGGGAGAACAAGAAAAGGAAAACAAGAATACCAAGAAAATAATATTGCAGGTAATGTTTTAAGGGGGACGCTGACAAGGCAGAAATAGGACAGAATTAAAAAGGACAATATGGATTAAAATGTTATATGATGAATAGTTTCCAGGTTGAAAAAGTTTGAGGTAAAAGTAGGGGAAGTAACAGCAGTCCAGAGCACTAGTAATAAGCTGGAGAACAGTCACACGTGTAGAGGATCTGTTGTCATGTTGTGTATTGGCTTTGAACAGATTAATTTTCTTCTAACATACATTGAAACTTTTTGTCAACTATAATTTTAAGCACGCAGCTGTGGCTGCTTGCATTTTTTTTGCTGAGCTTTCTGCGTTTACTGAAGCATACACTAAAGAAATTTTCAAGGACATCCACACAAGGATTGGTATTTATTGTTATAACTCATGAAAACTGAAGTATGTAGAGAAGGCAGATGTTTTGCAAAACACCTTGTAAAAGTGATTATTCTGCCTCACCAACTATCCCAACTCACCAACTACCAATTACTCACCAACTATCCACTTCAAAAAGAGTTTGCAGAGTGGGATACTTTGATTAAAGCACTGTGCCTTTATTCGAAGTGTTCAGTCCATGACAATATCAGGGCCTCCAAGGGTATTCAGAGGAATACCTTACCAATGCAAAAACTCCAGAATGGCCCTTTGTTGAATTTTCATTACTTTCTCCATTCTTCAAGCTTCACAGAATTTGAGCTGGCATAAATGTCTAAACATATCTCTAAACATAATCAAACTTAGCCTGGTATAAAACAACTGCCAGAGCACCATAAATAAGTATGGTTTTCTTGGCTAATTCAGTGCAATATGCCTTTTTGTTTTGAACAATAGTATGTAAAGGAGTGGTACACCTCCTTTAGGTAGGAGAGAAAAAATTGGTTTGCCTGTGTTGGCACGGGCAGGTTGAGTATCTTTTGCTATTTCCCTAAGACCTCGATATTCAGTAGATAATTCATTCCTGGATCAGATTACTTTTATTGTACCTACCCACATACCAGGATATCTTCTAGCGAGCCAAAAAGTCCCCGTGATGTGCCTTGTTGCCCTTATTTGACTGATTGTTTAGACTAGAAAGGCTACTTATGACCTCAAATGAAAAATGTATTTCCATGTATCATTGCCACTTTTTATTGTCTTAAATGGCTGAAATATGAAACTAAACTTATGCTTTTATTCTTTGTACTTTACTGCTATATGGTTCTCCATTGCCAGTGGCTAAGCTTCTAGATTGATAAACCTATAAATCGATAAATAAATAGTACAATTCTGTGAATAAGTTGTTAGTCTGTGGCTTAGTTACATTCAAGTGTTCAAAATCTGAACTGATTCAAAGAGCGTAATTTTTACAATCTATTTTCTTGACTGAGTAGTCAAATGGAAGCTTTGCTTGCCATTACTATTACTACATTATTTTTCTACCATTATTTTCTTAAATAGAGTAATGAAATTGCTTAATGCAGAATGTTATAAACTGTTTATAGATTCTCATTATTTTTTATTTCTTGCAGCTCTTAGTTAGTCCTAAGATGGACCAAGTGATAAACATATGTGGTTTCCTGTCATCTTAGCATCTGTCTTCTGCTGTACATCAGGTTGATGGTTTCTACCCTATAGCTTGCAGGCAGTATATCGCTTGTGAGATGTTCCGCTATTGGTCACAGCAACAGGGAAATCAAAAGTTAAAATGGGAAAGCTTGAAGCCCACAACATATCACATCCACATTATTGCTATTACTGGGTCCATCAAATACTCATGATTGCTGTAATGAGCCATAAATTTACTGTGAGTTTCAGTCACTAGAGGGCACTTGAACGGTTTTCACACATATCATCCAGTAAATGACAAAAATACATACCAAGCTCTGTGGGAGTGCAGACTGGGCATATAAATCTAATCTGTGATGGACTGAGCTTTATATAAAAAGAAGACTATACAGGAGAAAAGGAAAACTGCAGTCTATAAGAGAAATGAGTAAATAGAACCGCCATTAAGAAGGTAACAGGAAGGTACTGCTTTCCTAGCTAAAAATGATGGAGAGAAATTTAAATTTTTTTTCATTAAAACCATGAGGCAGATTTATCTATTGCTATAAAGAAGGAGGTAGAGATAGGCTTTGTTCTATCTGCACTTGATGATTTTTAGTTTCTTGCCAGTCTACCTGTAAAGCTCATGTTGTGTTTCCTCTCCAAATTACCTTTAGTAGTTTATGACCACCAGGCTCTGTGTTATGGAAGAAGTCTTCTTAGGTAGACTGAGGTTTCTTTCTTTTTTGAGCTAATTACTCCAGAGAAATTTAATTAAGATCTTGAAGGTGATGTATAGTTTAGTTTACAGTTAAAAGACATGTTCACCTCTTATCTTTCGTACTAATTACTACTCCCTTTCACAGTGCATTTTGGTCACATATCTTCATGCCAAAAGGCCTAGCAAAAATCATGGTTCACTCACCTCTAATATTTATTTCTTTATTAAAAGTAGGATTTTAGTTTCTAATTTCTTTTTTTTTTTTTGCCAGAATGCAGGAAAAAAATGTTTTCCTTGTAACATATATGAGTTTACGGATTTCTTTAACAAATTGAAAAAAAAAAAGATCAGATTGTAGACTTTAAGGTCAGTTCTGAGCAAAAGAGGCTCTGAAGTGCACTGTTTCTCACAAAGACCCACTCTTGTCTACGTTTCTTGATTCAGATTTGTTCCGGGTTTGTCTGTAATAGCGGTTAACCGTAACGAAGAGTCCAGGCCACCTCAATTATGACAGCCAGCTAGTGAGGCTTCCTGCCTCTCTTGCCCATATGCTGCATTGTATAGGAGGCAAACACAACCACACTGCCTGTGCAGGGTAGATGTACACAAAGCTGAAGGCTGGAAGAAATCTTACTCCATCCTGCATGCAAGCAGTCCAACTCATCATCTAATAATCAAAAAATTCTTTGGGAATGTCCCAGGATCAGAAACTGGCCCTTTAGGTAACAGCCTGAAGCAATCTTTCTAAGGAACAAGATCTTATAGAATCATAGAATCATTTAGGTTGGAATGGACCTTTAAGATCATCTAGCCCAATCGTAAATCTTCCTAGAACAATGAAAATTTTGGAGGTGCTACCCTTTTGCAACTCATGGAAAGCTGGAGCCCCCCTAACAAGCAGGAACTAGTATTCTTTTTGGCTAGACTTGAAATAGGCAGACTTTTCAGTTTTGCTAACAGCAAGGCACTGGGTTGCTTTAGTTCCCTTTCTAAAATAATTTATTGTCTATTGACTCTGAGTCCTAAAATAGTCCGAGATAATTTCTATAACTAGAACAGTTGTAGACAGGTAAAGGAAAATAGAAATGTGTGTCTTTTTTCCAGATTTTCATGATTAACAAAAGATGGTGGCAAAACAATTTTCCAAAACATAGTATCTAGAAAAGTGTCTCCACATATGTGTAACTGTTTGAGAGACCCCTGGAAAAAATGACCAGCGCTTTCCTGCTGAAGACCTTAAAAAGGAAATAACAGTAGAACATATCTGAAGTTATGCTGTATATAAATCAGTCATATGGCTTCAAGTGTTATTGTACTTTTCCAATTACGCCTACCATCTAACCCTCACTTTTTCCATTAGTGAAATGCTAGATATTCCCTTTGGCAGCTCTACTTAAATCATTTGGGATTCACATTTCTATTTTCCTAGGGTGACACATTCTACTTCCAAGATTGATACTGAAACTTGTTTTGCATCTCTAATTGTTACCTTATTTATGCTATAACCCCAGGATATAAAAGACTAGACACAGAGCCGATAGCATTGAGACAAGTTGGAGTAACTCCACTGAATTTAGAGAGAACTCCTCATCTCCATGAAGTAAACGGGAGATTTGTCCTTGACTTAAGAGATGTGAGGATGCTACCCAGTGAATTTATTCGGACTGACAGCTGCGTAAATGAAATTAAAATATGGCTGCTTTGGGCTGTGGAATAATACAGAATGCACCAGGGTCACTACTTTTACAAATCTTACCAGGTGGATTGTGCAAAATATATGAGCCATAAGAGAACATGACAGTTTGGGGTCTCAGACTTTTCCAAGCAATTTTTGGATAACTTTGCATTCTCTTGGAAAACATGTCTTTCTCCAGTGGGAACCGGGATGTTAATGGTGCTTCCAAATGAGCTAATTAGCTGCATTTGTATGTGTTAAACAAATTAAAAAAAAAAGAAAAATACTTAGGGCAGTACCAAGGCTGGACTTTCTGCTTTCTGTGTGTGTAAGTTCCTTTTTCCACAACACTGCAAAGTTAACTCATGGAAGATTTACCTGATTAAAATCCCTCTCTTTCTCTATTGATTTGCTTCAGCCATGGGATTAACTGTGAGTCTAGACTTCTAGTCATAGTTTGAGAAATTCCATATTGTGAGTCTTACTTGTCGAACTCATTTAGCCTTTATCACTGGAACATCATCATATCCCAGGTAAAATGCAGGGAGAGACCTCAGGTTACATTTCTGGTCTTTGGATCTGAAATCTGTTCACAGAATTTGCTGAAGTACTTAAAACTTCAACAGAAAAGTATGTTTTATATTTTTACCTCACACTTCCATTTAATTTGGCTTGCTCATTATGGAGAAAGATTTTAATCAGTGAAGTTAGTGAACTGGCTAATCTGTCATTATTTTGCTTTTCATTACCCTCCAAGATGATTCCTGTGCAGCTCCAGTATATTTAACTAAAATGAGGATTTAGCATTCTGAGGCATCAGCTTGTAATGATTCATTATTTCTAATATATTCAGTTCATACCAGATGATTTCAAAGTAAATCCTTTTAACTAGTTCCCTCCAGTGGTCCTTATTTGAGCATTGTGCTCAGAAAGTCTCCTGAAATCACCATCCATTACAACATCTCAGGGAACTGGAATTTTGCCTTAAAAAGAAAAAGCAAATTAATGCTGTTTAATGAGGTCTGCTCTAAGTTCATAGACTCACCAAGTTCCCAACAATATATAAGATCACAGTCAGTCCCTATATTTACTGCATATTCCTCCATGAAATGTCCTGTTTGTTATTATGTAAGGAGAATTTGTGCCTCTGGATTACCTTTATTGAAACGGAAATGAACTGATAGAAAATAGGTGCATGGATATTTGCTTCTCAAAAAAAAAAAGTAAGTTAGAAATGTGGGACTTTAGAGCAGATTCCTAATATTTCCATAATTTTCACAGATCTTTCAATTTGTGGGATTCTGGATGCAAGGGGAGTTATCTGGCAAAACTCTAGAATCATAAAATAATCAGGCAAAATCATCCCCAGGTCACCCCCATGCAATCAGATGGAATTTAAGGAGAATGAGTGGCTCCAGCTTTCCTTCCCTTGGCTGCAATGGAAAGGTTTGACAATTCCAAAAGATTCAGATGCAAAATTCATCTTCAAATGAAAAAAGAAAATACAAGTTGTTTTTTCTTTAAGAGAACATCATGGGAAATCTTAGAGATTTCTAGCTGGTTTTGACATGTTTGGTTTTTGGAATTAAATTTTTCTGAATATTGAACAGTTTGAACAGGTTCTGTAGCTAACTGAAAGCCATTTTTAATTTATACTTTTTGTCAGAAAATGTAGTAAATGGAGAAAGCTATGTGGATAAAGATTAAGTTCTGTGACTACTGGACAAGGTAGAAAGAATTGTTAGCCTCCTAAATGTCCTCTCAGCCCAGAGCTTGTTGAAATCCTTCAAATGCATCTAATGCAAGTAACCTGCATTCTTTTGATCTCCTCTTCCCCTGACATGATGCCAGTGCTATTTATCATGAGTAAAATCTGTAGCTATGTTAGATTTAAGTCAGCTAATTTAGGTTCATAAATGACAAGTGATTTGTTTTGGGAGGAATACAGGCCTCCATTCCCCTCCTATGGAAGACAGTGACAAGCCTAACTTAGCATTGTTTGGTTTAGGACTGGGGCCACAACTGGGGTGGTTATATCCATCTTATTCAGTGAACTGGGTTCCAACGAAATCAGCTGTTAGATTAGCCCAAAGTTCGAAGGGATCATAGAGGGATAAAATACAGCAAGTCTTCAGCGTGCAGAGGACTAGACCTTTTAATCAATAGAGATGATGTAAACTTTATTATTTTCTTTTCCTCATCCATAATATAAAGCATTCTACTAAAGCTGGCTGGGAAACAAAAGTGCAATTTTATGAATATTTCTCACTAAGACCATAGGATTTTTTTTTTCCCTATGGAAAAAGCCAGTATTTAGATGGCTATGACAACAAGGTGGGATATGGGAACCGCACATTCAAGTCTTTGCTTTACATTAGACAGAAGAGGAACAGCAACCTAGATCTTTTACATGTCAACTGGTTGACCTAATGACTAATCTCTAGTGTTCAGCCACTTTTAAAACTCTCTTGTGGGTGCTCTTCAGCTCAGTATAGCTAAGGACTCACTGGGTGAAACTAAAGAGTTCTCTTTAGCCCACAGTAAGTTCTTTAAAACATGGACCTTGAGCCGCATCTCATCCAAGTACCAGATAATTAATTACACCAATCTGCGCATCGTTCATAGTAAAATTTGTTTCAGAATTTTGCTGTTGCCAGCAAAGCTTCAGTAGAAGCATTATTTGCCATTGATCAGGGGGCTGGGCATTTTCCGAAGTATGGTCTTTTGCTGAAAATAGTATCTGAACAGCTCTACTTATCGAATGGAAAGGTAAGCTAGCTGCTAAAATTATTCCATTAGCTCCTCAAAAACTTTTAGAAGCAAATTTAAAACTTGCTTTTGAACCACAGGCTGTCAAGTAATATATAGTGTAAATATTAATTAGAGGAAAGAGAGTATCTTTTAATTAACTGTAATTTAAAATGTTGAATGCAAACCCCATTTTATCAGTGCAGCTTCATTTTTTGTTGTTTTTTAATTGTTACCTCTGGCCCTCTAAACTTCTCAGTAATCCAAATTAAATCTTTCCCAAAAGACCTAATTAGGCCTTTCCCAAAAAAGCATAGCACAGAAATGTCACGAATACCTTCTGCAATATGTTGGGTAAAGGACAAACACCCTTGTCAAAACAGGATACCTGGTCAGAACCACAGATCACTCAGCACTCTCCCTCCACACACATTGCTGCCCAGATTAGAGATAGCCAGGAAGTGCGTGTTGTTTACTTGGAAGCTGGCATGAGAACTGCACTGATGTTCCAGCTCACCAGGATGGAGAGTGGACGTAATAAAGAATGCAGCAATCATCCACAACTTCCCTCTCTCATCCTCCACGACTTTTTGACCATTAGCTTAGTTTACTTTTAACAATGGGGGGAAAAAATAGTCATGTCGTCCTAATCTTTTCTCTTTAATGAGTTTCAGTTTAGCTATGCTTGCTTGGGTGGTTTTTTTTTGTGGGTTATTTTTCCTCATGTTAAATTCAGTTTCTTTAGACTACTCTCCTTTGTCTTGTAAAACGTTGTTAGTTGGTGCTGCACGCCCAGGGGACCAGCATCCTGTGTTTGGAGTTGGGTACAATGGCAGTGACAATATGTGTCCTCTGTGACATGATGGCAAAATTCTATATGAATTGTTCCATACATTCTCACACATGGGCTATGAGTTTACTCTGTAGAAAATGCTGCAGGCAGAGAAAAAATACAGCCTAACAATGGCCATTAAAATAGTGTAGTTTATAGGGCTGAGTATCAAAGATTTTAAAAGGCAAGAATGCCTTTGATGGTCACTGCTGTGTGGTCTGTTACTGTTCTGGGTTTCTGAAAGCTCAAAGGGAGCACAATGTCCTGGACAAGCAGCCTTCACAGAAGTTTTTCAACACTACAGAACTGGACCTAAGACGACTGTGCTTTTATCTCCTTGTGCTTCTGAGTTCTGTCTTTTTGATGTGTCACCAAAATCACCCAGAACCAGGAATAAAAAAGTGTCAGGAACATTTCCATAGTTATTATTTTTGCACGGAATAAAGTGAACAATGACCCACAAGAGGTTTGAAGATAGAGCTTTATAAACACTTGGAGAGCTAGTAGTTTTTCTACAGTGGTTGCTTAAAAGCAGCCTTGTGGGAAAAGCCTGTCTCGTGTTAAAAGATACAAAATACCAGTAATGACAGTTCTGTGGACAGAAATTGACAAAGCACATTGATGAATGACTAAAATTACTGAATATTCTAGAAGCTGCCACAGAATGATTCAAATAACTTGATAATGGAGACAAATTTTCAGCTCCGAGAGCTGTGACTGGAGCAGGGAAACATTTTAAAAGGTTTTCCTCCACTGTTACACTGACTGGGCTCCAGCAGGACTCATGATCTAAAATCCTAGGGTAAGACTTTCAAAAGCATCTTAGCCCACTGACTTGTGGTGGCAAGAGAAGATAGGTTGCTTTAGAAATCCCATCATACTTCAAGTTTGACCAGAGTTAAATGACAGAGAGAGTTAGTACAACGCCGGTTACCTCATTTCCAAGTTACTGACACTAGAGTTGAAGAACACTAATAAGGTAGAAAACCCAGGGATGCAATGTGTCTAATGGGGCACATAAAGCTTCAGTAGAAGACAACGGCTTGAACCTAGAATGTTAAAAACCTAACTTTTTTCTTTGTTTGAGGACTTTCAACCCGGACTATTCAAGTACTGACTCTTTCTTCCAGGGAGGAATCTCAAGGAAGATATTAAGCAAATACCTTCTTTTGGGCTATAGTTCACAGGACCAAAATGTATGTCTAGAAGCTGGCTCACTTTGGGTGGAAAAATACTAATCCAAAAGCCATTAAGTCTAGTAAAAAAGCATTTATAACAAAAAGGTGCCTTTATACCCTAAAATATGACTCATGACAATCTATTCAAATCACCATGACAAAATCTATTCAAATCATCCTTTGTGAAGATAAAATGTTTCAAATGTGTCATGTAGATACGCTATATATTTCAGTTTGTTTGGTTTCTTGGTTAGGCAAGCAAGGTGCCCTGGCAGTTTGATGTTCATTAACATGGAAATACTATGGAGGACAATCTCAAAATAGAGTTTTAGCTTCATCCAAAGTGAGGCCTTTGTGGGATTTCCCTGCTTTGAAGTTGTACATCAAGGGACAAAAAGGAAAATCAGCTAGAATTTACATGTATTAACTATTCTGCAGGCAGTTCAAGTACAACTGAAGATAGAATTTCAAAGCCAACTCAAGTCTGTATAAGTGTGTCTACACAAGAGATTAATGTGCCTTAAAAGAGAATTCAGATTAACTGCGAGAACAGAATCTGATTCCTAAACTGGTGATCTAACTACTTACACTTTGTACAGGAAACATGTACTTACTTCCTCCAGTCTGATTAGTGTGATTCAGTCAGTCAGTCTGGCATACTAAAAATTGCTTCTGTAGCTGCTTTTTTTTAATAGCAGACATGTAGACGAATTTCTGAAAGTTTCTTTAGAATTATTCAGTTTTATTTTTGAAGAGGTTAAAGCAAATGTGATATATAATGTCCCCATCGTTTGAAATGTACATTTTCTTGACTTTATTACCAAGTATAACCTACTCGGGTTCTTCTTTTTGCTTGAAGAGCCGCAAGGCATCATAATGGGTGGATAAAGGTGGGTTTGTAGGACCCAAGTTAGAAAACATGAATGCTTTCTGTCTCCTCTTGATGAGATAATGGGAAAACATGTAACTCACTGCACTTGTGAGGCTGTAGACAACAAGCATCAGGATCAGAAAATTACAAAGCCACTTTTACTCACAAAGTAGTGAATACTTTGAATAGTTTCCACTCAAATTCTGAAGTATTGTCAAGACAAGAAATCATCCAAATCTTTTTTCAAACCTCTGCAGAATTTTCTCTCCTAGGAAGGATACTAATGTCCGTCTTGGTTTTGTGTTCAGTTTGGGTTTTCTTTGCTTTTTTTTCTTTTAGCTTAAAAGCAAACCAGAATGAAATACCACAGCGGTTTCCACATGAATACTACTTTTAATTTTGTTTTATTGTGATCACAAAGATTTATTTTTTCTATAAGAGCACTTTAAAGCTTCTTTTTAAAATCATGCATGTGATTTCCCTCCAAATTAGTTATTTTTGTAAATTAACTTTAATAATGTTTAGGAAGGGGGTTGTTTTTGGTAAACAAACCCAATAATTCTTCTAACAAAAAATGTCTCTCTACTAACTATCAATATATTCTGCCTCAATACCAAATAACAATTCCTGGAACAAGGAACACTGATTCTCTTCTTATTTAATTAGAAGACTTGTTTCCCATGGGCATTCATGCTGATTTATGAATACCTATTGTTCTTAATTTAACTACACATTTAGTTTTGCACAATGGAAGACACATACACTCTGGCCTTGGTTCATTCAGCATACGTACAAGACCCTAGCTTCTATGTGTTTTACTGTTAAGCACCTATTAGGTGCTTAATTCTAGAAACCCTTGGGCTACAATAAAAATAGTTTTATCAAGCAATTCACCCAAGAATTCTGTGAAGAGGTTTTCTTTTCTTTAAGTTGGTGAATGCCACAAAATCTAATAAAGAGAGGGGTTTGTTTCAAGTGCTTTAATAGGAGAAAATTTAAATAAGCATCTAAAACTTCAGAGGCCAAATTCTTCTGTCATTAACAGTGATATAAATTTACTGAAGTCAGAGCAAATATAATTATGGAACAGCATTTTTTCCAGTATGATTTGAGCTTATGTCTGTGACACTAAAGACAAAGTCTCCTGAAAACAAAGATGAGGTACTGTGATTAGGAGTGTTCTTCACCCCTTCCCTCTACTCTTCTTCCTCTCCCCTATTCTCTTTTTCCCCTCTTTCTCTCCTCATCTCCCCTCACTCTTATTCTATCTCTGGTCCATACAGATGGAGGTATAAAAAAATAAGCCATTCTGAAGTAGCAGTTACAATTTGAATCTTAAAAAAGGTGTTTGTTTGCAGATGAGGATGCTTTTCCAGTAAGCTTTTATAATTCTAGATAATTGGTGTCAGGATCAGTTAACGCATGCCTACTTCTTCAGGGCCAGTATAGATATTTTTAAGCTATCAAGAGAGAGAAGAATAGCTGGAAGACAATTTTAAAATCTCAGCTTAGTTTAAACCTTTGGTGTAAAGACTTTTGTCAGCTTAAGTTGTAAGAAGCAGCGAAGCAAAAATAATTTTGAAGGAATATAGTCTTGGGTGCACCCTATATGTCCACCCAGCTCTTTCCAATCAAAATGTTTTTGATGCATCATATACATGATCAAAGCCAGGCATGATTCATCTGTTAAAACACTCTTTGACTCTGCATTTTGGTGTTTCTGTCAACACAATTTACCACATTTAATCTACTTGAGCATGAGATGGCCCTAGGTCATCTTTTTCCCTTTACCACCCTAGTTAGCTTCAAGCAAAACTGTCATCTTGATCAAGTTCAAACTCATTCTCACTGTTTTTTATTGTAACATCCACAACTGAAACTTACAGCCCTTCTGAGAGTGATGTCTGCTTCAGATTCTCCATAGCATGTTGGCACTGTGGTAGCTGAGAAGTGACTTGTGGATTGGACATCTGATAGAACCATTTGGTCCAGGTGGATCCTCCCCATCTTTGCTTGAGTGGAGAGTTAGATGAAGCGATGCAATCAAGCACAGTTTTCACGCTACATCAGGAAAAATGAATACTGCAGTTATTTATGTGAAATATTAAAGGAATCTAACTTACTTCAGCAGAATAGGATCAGAGACTCCTATGGAAATCATATAGCCATCTTCTTGTGTCATTCCTGATAGATACATGTCTCACCACTGATGGGAAGATTGTAGAGCTTCCTGCAACTTACTGCAGTGTTTTACTCTCTTTCTGTTAGAAAGCTCCTCCCAATGCCCATCCTGAATCTTTCTTACTGCACTTTAGGCTGTACTAGTCACAGGGAATGGATTTTCCTTTTTTTGCAGCAGCAGCCTTCTGTATGTTTGAAAACTTACCAACTCCCCCCACCCCACTCCAGTTCATTCAATCTTTCCTTCAAGGTTGTGTTTCCAAAACCTGTGTCCCTTTTTTTCTGTCTCGTTCAAGGTTCTTGACTTCAAATTTGGACACAGGGCTACCACTTCACTCAGCACTCATACAGCATCAGCTGAAGGAAAGTGGAGGATGGTTTCCTGTATCTTGAAAATTGGTTTAGATATGTATCCCAGTATCATATTTACCTTCTTCTTCCAAACAGCATGACACTGTTAACATGGCTTCTGAGCCACTATAAATGCCAAATCATTGCTAAAGAATCCCCATCTAATGAGCTGCCCTTCCTATTACTATTATACAGTTATGCAGTTAATTATTCTTACCTAACTGTAGATCCTCAAATGTATTCTTAGAGTCACATCCTATTTTTTTAGGTCATTTCTCCAATTTGGCAGGATCATTTTGAATTCTAATCCTGTCGTCTAAGGTACTCACATTTCTTAGCTCCATGCCACTTGCAAATCTAATAGGCACATTCCTATAAAGCATACTGGTTACAAAACACCCTGAAGATTTTCCATAATTGTAAATTATTGCTGACTTAACTATTCATATGAATGCTGCTGTTTTTTCTTTAATTGCTGAAAGTTCACTAATTATAAAAATGCTACTAAACAGGATTTAATGTGGGTCGCATATTGGTCTAGAATTGCAGAAGTCCTGAACTGCAAGACCAGATTTTGCATCAAGTTTTTTTGAAAGTCCTGTATGACTGATTCTCAAATGTGGCAGCATTTTAGTTCCATTTTCCTTCTAATATCATTACTTGAGGCATTCAAAACTTAAACTGGTTTGAACTGAATCCTGTTCCTTTCCAGTTTCCAAATGGACATCAGTTTCTTTACATGGAAACTAAATGTAATAATTCCTGTCCTCCACAAAGAAGCATTTTAAGGATTTGCGGTACTGCAGTTTCAGCAGGGACTTCACTATTGAATGTGATATGGGATGGGAGTGATAACTGTTACTAGACAACACTGTAAAAATTCTTCTTGCGTTTTGCTGATTATTCTTTCCAAAACAACAGCCTATGCATGAGTTATGATCAATTCTCTGAGTGACTGCTGTTATTTGTTTTAGAAATCTACGTCTATTTAAAACAAGCCTTAGCTCAGTTTGATTTACTGAGCATTTAAGCCCCAAAGGATGCATAGTCAATGCATTCTATTAAAGAATAGATACACAGATCTACTGACAATGGCCAGAATTTGCTTATTGCTTGTTACATTTACAGCATAGGTCTGTGCATTTGGGCCTTTGGTTTCTGCTACTGACTGTGTGTGACTGTCAGTAAATTACTTAACCTTTCTGTACTCAAGTTCCCTTAGCTGGGCATTTTACCAACCTCAGAGGGGTATTACAAGATTGAACTAAGAACTGGCCTTTTGAATTCCTCAGATAAAAAGTGTTGTCTAAGTGCCAAGCAGTACTGAAAATCTAGAGGGACTGTGCTGACATTTAGGATGTGGTTCTCATTTTCCTTACTGTTGAGTTTCACTAACTTCAGCAGTTACTTCTGCTATTCATTTCAGACAGAAGAATCACATCCTTTGTATTTTAAGGGGCAAGGAAGAACTGTTCTTCCAACAAGCCCATTCTGCCAGTGGGTAAAAACTGGGCAAGCCTTTTCTGTTTGGCTTCCCATTGAGGAAGAAGCAGTTGCAACAAAATATACGTATATTCCAAGCATATTCTTATTTAATTTAAGAAATAATATCCACCTTGGAGCAGAGATGGGTCAGCAGGGTCAAGGGCAGGCCTTTCATTTTGAATACCAGTGCCTTTACTCCCCTGCATTACCGTGTATTTAGGAACGATCTGCTGAGAAACAGATGCCGAAGGCAAATTTAGCTGCAGTTTTGTATGACTCTTCTTGCTTTCTGCAGGCCCTTGTGCAGAAGAAGTGAACGGCATCCCAGCATGTTTTCCTTCACAGCTCCATGCTCTGATGGTTCTTTAGGAAACATACTCAGGAAGACAGTCAGATCATCCCTTAGCAACACTTGCAGCATTATCAGTTATAGCAAGTCAAGGCCTCATTTGAAATAAAATTACCAGTATTATCATGCTATTTCTGTATCCCTCAATGTACAGTGCTTTTCTCTTCCAAGATCACACACTTATTAACTTCAGATTCCTAGGAAGGTTTCACTTCTTATCTTCCACACCAGGCTAAAGGTACTTTTCCTTTTAAGCTTTTTGTGACTCTTGTCTCACAGCTTCTCCCTTCTTTTAGCTGTATACAAGCACCTTGTAACTTCCCCCTGGAGTATTGTCCAGCCACATTCTAAAAGAACCTGGTCAAGCACTTGTAACAGTAAGATTTGCTAAAAGGTTGCAAGGGTGTTTGTTTGGGGTTTCTGAAACAAAATTTGGGAAGTAGTGCGTAGCCTTCACCCCTCAGAACCTTTTGGATAAATCTGTATTATTTTTAGGTTTTTATTAGTTCATTGTTCTTATGGTTCTGCAATTTAAAGAAAAAAAAAGAAAAAAACAAACAGAAAAACATGAAACGAGATTTTATATCAGACTTCAGTTTCCGGCAAAAACAGCAAATACTTGAATATTAATGTTATAATCACTGATTTTGACTGTGTTATTCTTCTCAAACACTTCTCCAGTCAGCTCAAAAATGAACCCATTCTCTTTTTACTGTACATCAAATCAGTTAACATTTTTAAGCATTCTTTCTATCATACCTCTTAAAGATACCACATTTCTACCTCACACATCATCACACAAATATTGTTGTCTATATCCAACCTAGATCATAAGTTACTTTTTTATAAATGTATGTGATCGTGAACATGTTATTGGAATTTGGAAACAAGAATAGAAACAACGTGCCTTCTTATGTACCAGCTATGAAGGAAGCTGGGGATGGGGAAGTAGACAAATGTTTCCAACAATTAGAGAGGAATTTTTCAATAACTTACATTCAGTTTAGCTGTAGAGATTTGCATGTGTTATTTGATCCATCAAATGCTGGTACCATTTCCTGTAGCTATTCAAATGTGTGATTCATTGGATAAAGGCTAATAATATGCTCATTTATATAAACATATATTCAGTACTACAGTGGTTCATTTTTAAATGGTTCTGAGTTAAACCAGGAGGTTTTTAGAGGCAATGAAATATATGGCTTACCTAAAGTATGCAGTCCTTCCAAAAAAGTTGGCCAAAAATTAAAGAAATTTATTGTTTACAATGAGTTCTAAACAAAAGTATCAAATCAATCATTTTTAGCAACTGACATTCACAGCCTCAGAGTTGTTATCACTGACAAACAGCTAAATGTACTGTTTGAATTATAAAATAGTGAAGATTTTCTGTTCTTCTCCACAGCCCCAACTAGACCAATCACAATTTAATTTTTATCCAAGCAGATGCCATGTACCATTTAAAAATCTATGAAATAACTGCAGTATACTTAGGGAATGCCAATATTATACACAACCTATAGTTATCATGAATGTTACCACTGACAGGATTCTTTATATAAATTCTTTATTACTGGAAAGAATCTATGCATTGTTTAAAGTGGCTGTATTTTCTACCTGTTTACCACGTACTTCTATGTTGTTCTGTGTTAAATTGCAATGACACTTGGGTTTTTTTTGAAAACGTACTTGCCACAAAGAAATCAAAGTATTCTTGGTTCATGTGAATACACACCAGTAAATTGAACTAATACAACTAATCTCAGTGTCCCTGCAGATTGCAAGATTACCAGACAGAAAAAAATGTATTAAATCATCTCAGCCTGATTTTTTTAACCTCACCCCTCAAAAACATTTCTCGTCTCAAAAATTGCTCAATAAATGCAGGTAATGACCTTGCTTCAAATTAACAGGTTGCCCTGGTTGAAAAGTCTGGCTCATTTTTATCATATGGAGACATCATCAGTGACTTGATTATTCTTCGATAAACTTTTTTAGGATTTAGAAAAGATGAGCAGGGTGACACAAAGGGAAAGCTGTCAAGTTAAACAGCAGCTCAAATGGGGGAACTGTAACAGCCAGTACTAGAGGAGACTGACTTTGCAGGGTTTGAGAAGGGCTTATGAAACTGCATCCATTGCACTGATTTTCTCATCCACTAAGCTGTGATTAACACAGTTCCATATGAAGCTGGGGAAAACACAGGATTTAGTAATATCTGCAAAATGTATTGTTCTGAAGGAAAAATAGTCTAGTTTGGCTAGTGGGTCTAGGGTAGGTGCCAAGATAGCTAAATCAGCAGCACTCAAGCACTCCTGGGAAAGAGTGTGGAAAGTCCCCTGATTTTATACAGCATGTTAAAATAATTCTTTTGTTTGCATCGTGTTAAGGTTGAATAAGATACCATCTGTGCTGAGTTTTACATCTTATGACAGGAATAATGGCCATAATTGGTCTGTTATCAGCTCCTGCTACTCGTAAAAGAGATGTCAAGATGGGTACCGCAGCAAAGCAGGCCTGGATGGGTGCCCAGTTGTGGCTCTTGCCTGCAAAGGTTCAAAAAATGCGTAGATCGGAGGCAAGAAGCAATGCTCTCTAAGAAATAGCTCAAAATCAAAAGAATTAGGAAGACTTTGAGAATGGGAACACATTTGGGTCTTGGTTCCCATGGTAAGAAGGTATAAGCAGTCACAGTTTATATACGTACGAGTGAATTAAAAGTGCCCAGGATTGGCTTTGAGGCCAAAAGGCACAGAAGAGCCTGTCCATACCGTGAAAGTCCCTGACCCTCCAAATCAGGGTGGCTGCATCCAAATTGCCATTGGGAATGATCCCTGGCCAGTGTCAACTTCTGAAATGGGCCCAGGACTTGTTTGCAAGATGGGCTGTCAGCCTTGGGCCAAAACTGTGACTGGGAACATTATAACAATTTAACAGCATCGATGGCTGAGACACAGTGTCCGGGACTTTTCCTGGCACCACTTCATTCACTGCTCTAGATGTAGTCTCTATGTTCAGGTATATCTCTGCTTGTGTGTGCGTCCCATGCATGACATTTGAACCCTGTCAGTTCAAAATTTGAAGTAGAAGTAGATATATTGACCACACCAGCTGCCACAAGGGTAATGAAAACAGGTACAACAAAGAATGTTTAACTGAGGCAAACCCCACAGTGTGAGTACACTCATGTACACCCTAATACACTCTCTCTCTCTCTGTCTTTCTAATTTGGGGTTTTCCATTATTATTGGCTGAATGGCTAAGACTGTTCTTGAGCATGTATTTGTGGTTCAGAAGGTGCTTTCACAAACGCCAGAAAAAAGTAAGTGAAAATCATACTCTTAGTGTGCACCTTCACTCCCAAAAAATTGTTACTACAAACATCTCACCCTGATCCAGGTTTTGAGTTCCCTGAGTAATTGGAAAACAAGTTCACTGAGCTGTAGCTTAGCCCACATACCAGTATGTAGGAATCATGATGAGGCAGCAGTATTAACCTCCAATGTTCCTTTTGCTGTTGTTAATTCGTTTGGGTTTTTTCTGTTAGTTTAAGTAGGTTAATTTCAGCAAATATCTGGCACGTGGCTGAAAAGGGCAAGGTGATGTCAGTCAGAGCCTGCTGAGGGCTCTGGGTAGAAAGCCACATTCACCCGGCTGAGAGCCCGGGGCCTTGCAGGGGGATGGTCCCGGCGGCTGAGCCACCTCTGCTGCAGTCGGTGGGTGAGAAGGCAAAATGCAGTAGGCTTGGCTGGCCAGGAACAAGTAAAGGTGTCTGAAGACTGTTAATGAAATAACTAGATGACTTGGTGGTTGTTTCAGTCATGCAGTACACAGGAAAACTTGGAGTGATGGAATCCACATCTTACTGCTCCGTGTAGCAGAGAGGCAGAAAGGGCTGTGACAGTAAACACGAGTGGCTATAGGGAAGAAACAGGCAAAAGTGTGGGAGGGGGATCTGGTGATCTGGCAGCAGGACATTATTGCCGTATGCAAAGCAATAGGCCTATAAGTTTTTATTGGTACTGGTTGGCTTTGCTTAAAATGAGATCTTCCTTGAAAAGTTATCCCGTGTTAGTTAAGTGTTTCAAAGCTACATGAAAGCATTAGCAGAGAGTTGTATCAGTGAACACATTCCTAAACAACCTTTGTGCTGGCAGGTGTGTGGTGCTGGAATTTTGAATGTTACAGAGAAATGGAGGACTGCCCCATCACAATGTCCTGCCTCTTCTAAGCATATGAGCAACCTGAACAGCAAAAGAGGAGTGTGTTGTTCGAGAGGCAAACCCATGTTCCCTGCCAATGCAGACAGGAATTTTTCAGTTGTAGGCAGCTCTGTGTAATTCCCAGATTACTGCAGTACCTGATCCATCTCAGTTCTGAATCCTTATACTTCTATTGGCACTCTTTTCCAGATGGGAGACTGAGGCACAGGAAGGCCACGATTTGCCTCAGCAGCGTGGACCACCTGTACGGAAGCAGGACATGAACCGGGTCTCCAGAGCTCCAGAACAAGGCTGTCATCATTGGGTCATCCATTTTCCCTGTGCCCTGGTGCTTCTTGTGAAATAAAATGCCTTCCTCTGCTCCCCTGGGAATCTAATTCTGTGTACTGAATAAATAAAACAGTGAAAGCAGGAACAGGCATAATTTTCTTTCCCTTTTAACAGTCTGCAGGCTAATTTATTCTGTGTTTGTGTTTCACTTTTCCCTACCTACCTTCCACATTTTCTGTATTTTCTTCCATGTTTAAAACATGCTGTCTCTTTCACATGTCATTCTTTCTTAACAACATAATACTTGACATAATCTGCCCTCTGGATCCTTTCTGTGGTGTAATTATGTTATCTTTGTTGTTATTGATTTCTGTTGCTAGGGGATGAGGTCGTGCCACTTCTGGCCAGTTCTTCTTTGCAATTCAGCTGTATTCTTTTAAGTCTTAAAGATTTTCCTCCTGAGAACACTGAGTGCCAAGTTTTGAAGTCATACAAAAATGCCAGCAATCCCAGAGGATGATTTTGTCTGAGGAAAGAGTGAAAGATTTAATTATAAAATAGGAGAACAGATAGAAATTGGGAGAGATTCTGATCTTAGCTGTTCCTTTCTGAGGGCAGAATTTGGCCAATGAACTTTGATTTTTTTCTTCAGCCCTGCTGTATTATTATTCAACAGTTTGAATGCTTCCAAGTCAAAATATTACAGAATTTCTTTATCAGTTACACACTTCCAATTGAATAACTTTTTTTTTTGAAAGGGGCATGTCCTTTTGAAATACATAATCTATTTTTGCTTTTCACTGAGTTTCTGCTTTTTTATTGAATCTACATTCCATTTTCTCTGCAGAACAGAAATTTGGTTCCAGAAAATGAAGGGGCTAATGTAGAACTTCTAAGATTTGAATAACAGCTGAAACCAAAGGGAAGGGTGAAATAGCTGAGGGAGGCTTTTTAAAACAAAATTGCTTCTTTCAACATAAACTGGGATTTGGTTTTGTCTGGTTCGTTGTTTTTGGTTTTTTTTAAGGGAACTTGAGACTGTTATGTGCTGTGCTCCTGGGTGAGATTTTCATATGCTCTTGGGGTAAAATCTGTAGCTTCAGACTCCCTGATTAAACTCTCACGATCGTACTGTAGCATTTTACTAAGTATTTTGTCTTCTGCCTGCCTCTCTGAGAGCCCACAGTATCACTCAAGGATTATGGAAGCTGGCAGCTCAGCTACTGCGGCCCACAAATGGTCGCTTGCTTATCTATAAGCACCTTTGTCCCTGGTCTGCTTCAGCCTGCTCTGGGCTTTGCAGCTGGCTGAGCTGCTGAGCCCCAGTTGATATGCTCTATGGTTAGAAAGGGCTGTCATAATGTCATGGCAGACTCTGCAGAGCACTACAATGGTTCATCTGACAGCTTCAGAAAAGAGTGAGATATAATAACAGACTTTTAAAGGGTTTTTAACATACTGTTTTATTGTATCTTGACTATCGTTTGCTTTCCTTGCATGAGGCTGTCAGACTCTACCCAGTATGCAGTAATTTTAACACTTGAAATTCTGTAATTAAATGCAACTAATTTGATATGTGGCAGAAGGTGGAAGATCCTTTTTCAAATATTTTTTTCTGTTTGCCCTTGAAATTTGGATGTTACAGAGGTGTCTCTGGGAGAGATTCTCAGAATTATGTTCCCTTGTACCCAATAAATGTCCAATTTGTAGTGAACCTGGTATCGGAATCTGCAGTTATATTTAGGTCTGTATCTGTGTTCCTGGCGAGAGCTGGGAGACATTTCTGCCTTCCCCTTCCTAAGACCACTGTTCTTGCAAGAAATACCTTTGTGCTTTCTGTATTAGTATGCCTTTCAGCCTGCTCTTCTCACTTTGGTAATGAATATGTAGGTGAAAACAGCAAATATATCTGCCATCAAATTGCATACTGGCAAGGGGGAGTAGTCTCAGAGAGTGACTTTTGAACTTTTAAACCCAAAGTGTTTGCACCAGATGCTTTTTCTTATTCTAACCTAGCATGAAATGAGTCCTAAGCTGCATGTACTTGTGCTAAGGCAAAATGCACTACTTAGAGCGTGCATGGTTCTCAAATGAGTCATGAGCATTACATCATACAGTGCAGAGTCTTGCTCTGCACATACATGCACACATATACACACACTGCTTTCCTGCAAAGAGACACTGATTTCTGCATCAAGTCACAGTATGGCCCAGATTTGAAAGCTGGATAACCATGACATGGCTGGGTACACGATGGATAAGTGTATGAACACTATCATCTCATTGCTGGGAACCCATAAACAGCAGGAAGCCAAATAGGCATACTTTTTTTGCCTCTGTGAGGTTTGCTGTTCCCAAAATCTTTCTGTCCGCCTTATGCAGTGTGGACCTCATGTTCAATCAGCCAGTCAACGAGGGAGGTCATGTGTTCTAGATGCATGTCCTTTTCCAGGTACATGTATATGCTACATGTGGTAGAAGCAAACTATTACTGAGAAAATGATTCACGAAGCTATTTGCTAAGAGCATGGCACAAAAGAATTGGTGGGCAGTTTTTATGTAAGCAAGAAGATGGTGGTGTTAAATGGTCGTGATGGGAGCATGGGAAAGCAGAAATGTCTGCAGAGGGGTCTGCCTTTTACAAATGCAAACAGTTGCATAGTAAGTAGCATTTTTTTTAAAACCTCATAAGGCTAAAGTCTCACTTTCTGTTAGAAGCTCCCCGTGGTAATGCGAGCCATCCTTTACGAGCCCTGTAGGAACAACATCTGTAGTTACAGCTATCAGAGACTGGCTCTTCTCTGCCTCCTTCTCCTGCTGGCAGAGTTACCAGATTGGACCCACGTGCATGATAACTTGCTCACCTGCGTCAGCCGATGGTGCGCAAAGGCTTCCCAGAGCACTTGGCTCTCATCCTCAGCGTGAGAAGAGCTCTGTGACAGCCTCACTTGGCACACAAACTCTCTCAGCACCAGGGGTTGTGGCTGTGAGGTTCCCCTTCACCCTAAGCGGAGTCACACACCAGTTCCTGACACAGCCTGTAATGAGGATGTGCTCCAACTGCCTGATTAGTACTGGAGCCAGCCAAACCATTGAGTACCTTCCTCAGCACTTTCTGTTCCTTATGAGTTTAATCCTGAGCAAGTGAACATTTTTTTCCTACGTTTAATATAACAAATAAATCATGCTAACAAGTGATGTGCATGGGAGAAAATGGGGTGAAGCAGAACTGTTTGCATATTTGTACAAAGCTGATTTGATCTGCTTAAGTTGCTCTCTTGTTTAGAAAGATCTTGTTTGTTTCAGATCTGCCTGACAGTATAAATATAAATCTGCTCACTGATGCTACAATCTTTAATCAAGCCCTTTGAAGCTGAACTTACACCCTGACCACTCTTGGTTATATATCTGTTACCTCTTACAGCTTAATTTACATTCATAATTTATACAGAAATAAGGAAGTTTTAAAATATGAAATCTACCTCCTCGGGTAATCCACTAAAAGCACTTATTTACAGTGAGAGCACCACAGAAGGGGATTACTAATAGCTTTCCTTTCCCAACTACTGCTGCAGGCAGCAAAACAATGGAATTAATTTTGGCTTTATGTGCAGTCTAATCAGATGATTCCAGGATTACTGACTCTCTCTGGCTCCTATGGCTATGAATACATAAAACTGTTCAGTTCTGCAGTGTTGCATTTGTACTCATGCCACTGAATTAGCTCAAGGCATGCTTGATGAGGTGGGAAGAAAAGGACGGGAAGGGAAGGAATTAGGAGTCAAGGGAAGGATATTGGACAGCTAGGGTTGACTGGGATTGGTACGATTCCATCGGAGTCAATAAGACTGTCTGGGTGATGACTCAATACAAAATTTGGCCATAACATCTGGATCCAAGAAAAATGCTCTCCTCAGTTCTGTGGAGACTGAGCAGGGTCACTTATTGGTTACTTTTTTAAAGCATTATCATTCTCTTTTTGATGGCTTCTTTGGGAGGAACTTTTGGCATGATACTATGTGTTAGTAGGACCGGTCTGCTTTGTAAAGGTTCCTTACCTGTAGGTAAAACCAGTCATTTGTGTTATTGTAATTGCATAGCTTGCATGGTATGCAATAGTTTCAATGAAAGCTTTGCAAACCCAGTCTTGGACTTCACTGAATGAGGAAAAGAATTCACTGAAGTAGGTGGTATAGGCATTTGGATTACATCCTTGGGCAATTGCTTTGCAGAATATATCTACTGTCTGATTTTGGAACCCTGTGGTCTGCTCAGCGTTGTAGAGGAGATATATGTGTACAGCCTTGTGCTTCACAGTGATTTTGAAGAGAGGGGAATCCATCAAAGTCACTGTAAATGGTTTTATTTTAACTTTCTCAGCCACCTGGCTGCAACTGCCAAGCCCCAGTCTTGTTCCCATTTCAGTGGGGTGTTATCAGTTCTGTTGTAGAATCCTGATTCTATGAGAAGTCCTGAAGTCCTCATGCCTGAGCTGGCAATGAGAAGTGTGAAAGGGTACAGTTTTCTTTTTTTCTCTGTGCTCTTTTGAGCACTTGGGATTACACAGAAGGCATTGACCTAATCATCAAAGACCCAGTCTTCAAGCCCTTCCTTAATTTCTGCTCAGTACTTGCTCAGGCAAGGATCCAGTTGACTTCCTTGAGTTCAGCCTCAGCAAAGAAACAAATTAAGGACTTGGCCTGGAGTCCGATGTCATACTCCATTTCCTTTCACTTTAACTCTTCATTTTACCAGGTAGTGAAACTGCACTAAAGAAGGTGGAGAGGGCTTTTTTTGATCATGGATTCTTCACGTTTCCAAGAATTCCTTTCTTTTTTCCACACCAGAAGTAGATGTGAGGACTTGAGAGAGCTGTGAGGAATTGCCACCAGTGTCACGAGCATGTAAGAACCGAGTAGGGCAAATGGTACTAGCTTCTCTAAATACACAGAATATAAGCAGTTATTTGAACAACTGATTTCTCATAACGTCTCTGCAGCCCTCTTTTGAGCTCTTTATCTTATCTGCTGCAGGTCATGATGGCATTTCCTGGCTCAAAGAGGACCCCAAAATGCCACAGGATAAGTGCTGTTTCCTGCCCTGGCACACCCAACGCTGCCTGCCATAACCCCCAAGGGCAAGCAGACTTTGTCTCTCTGTTCTTTGGATACATATATATTTTTTGCAGCGGACAAGAGATCACTTTTTATCACTGTACGTTCATTCAATTTATTCCCCATTTGAGAATGAAATTGTAATCCAAAGAAATTAATGATGTGGAGTGCCAATTCAATTTTTCCCCCTCTCTGTTGTCAGGGAGACTTAGCTGACTCCAAGCTCTCCATTTTGAGGCATGAGCAAAGCCTCCCTCAGGCTATGCTCCGTTCTTGCATATTTAGGCTCCAAAGAACAAGATGGAAAAAACTTAGCCTTCTAGATCTCCCACTCCTAACCGCTTCATGAGCGCTCTGAAAGGCCTTGCCCTTTCCAAGTCAAGTTAGCATCTCTAATTCAAAAGACTAGACAAATGCATGATTGTTCCGTAGATACGTCTGCCTCAGTTGAATGTCATTACTAATACTGGAATGCTGTCAGAGTAGATATCCTGTAGTTTCTTTGAGACAGATGCATTCTGTCTGTGCCAAACGTATTGGCAAACACACAAACACACACAAGTACACACTCACGCAAATACATTTGCGGAAGGTTCCCAAGCAGCATAGCTGCTTGCAAATATGAAAGATAGCTAAGGAAGCAGGGCACACAATAATCCTGGGCAGCCCCAACAGACGATGTTACTGTAGATCCTAACAAAGGGTGGACGGCAATGATATTCCCTGGGTCCCTCCACAGAAGTGACGCTTGCCATAGCTATGAGAAAATAGCTCACAGTCCTACAGTTCAGTGAGTGAGGTTTGGAGCAATGTGAAACTTGCACCTCCCCTTCAGCTAGCAGGTTTCAAACTGTTTTCAAGCTGAGTAAAATATTCACAGTCACAGACCTTTCAAATTTCTTTTGCGCAAAAAGTACTTTGGTAATTTGCAGTAGATATAAAACAGAATTTATAAACAACAGCCATGTGCTCTGTAATGGATTGTTGTAGTTCTGTTATTGCATGTGTTCGAATTTTGATAGGAAACGCACTAAATGGCCTTAGTTACCTCATTGGTATTTGCCACATGTTGCCTTTTACATCCTGTTTCGTATTTTTCACCTATTAATTGACCTTGCTGAGGCATCAAACATGATGGGCTTCCCCCACCCTAGCTGCCCCATTTGTTATTTCATTAAGCCTCAATTTTTCACAGCTCTTTCTTCCTTCAGCACAATCATCATGATTTGGGTTCTGTTCTTCCCTTTATTCCCACTTTCCCCTTAGTACCTGCACATTCCCTGGGTACAAAAGAAAAAGTAACTGAAAGATTCTGAGGCTGCTCTGTGGCCTATGGGCTCTGCGTTCTCCTCCAGGTTGCAAGAGACGTTTCATCTGGAGAGCTTCAGCTGCTGTGAATTGCTGAAACTCTGTTGCCCTTCTGTGGAGCTGCAACGGCGCGTATACTAGCAAAAGACCTGGTGGCCTTTAGTTTCTACTTATTTCTTCAGCTACTGAATCTTCAGGAGACCTGTACTGGGATATAGATGAAGTGAGAAGCAGCAGCTCTATAACTATAATTTCAGGACCCATTTTAATAAAACAGGCTGCAGCATCACTGTGATGTTAATATTAATCACACTGTCAATTTGGGCTTCCATCCTGCCCCTCCTCAGGTCAATCAGAAAAGTCATGCTGCTCCTGTAAACCAGAATCAGGCCCTACCTGAGGATGAGAATAAATACCAGTCCGGTTCTTTGGTCAGTCCTCAGCCCCTGAATCTTTAAGTAGTTTCACTGATGTCAGTGGTAATGACTGTACAAACACCCCATTTGTAATGAACACAGCTCCCACTAAGTATGGGGGATTCATTGAAAAGCAATTAATCCTCTTCACCAGAATTTTGTCCTCAATCAGATGACTCAGCTTTTTAACAGAGTTTAAGAACCAATGCTGTGCAAATAATAACTTTCATTTGTATTCAAAGGAAAACTCAAACCTACTTCATCCAGTTATTTTTATAACTTTCCTTGTTCCTTAGCAAACCCAGAGAAGGAAACAAACAGGCTGCATAAATTACTTTTACACTAGCTGGGGACCTACCTGAGGAGAGGTCTATTTATATGGTCAGCCACTTATGCCAGCTCACAGAAAGAGGAGATGGATGGCTCACAGAAAATTAAGACATAATTCCCATCAGCAATAAAATGGAGGGTAGATATTAAATTTGTGGAGTGCAAAGTGTTTCAGGAAAAAAGTAAAGGCCAGAACTTTTTGAATTTTTGCATTTGGAGAAATCATAGAATTGTTATTTATTGTCTTTCAGCAAAACTGTCATTTATTGCAAATACTTCACAGCTAGTGAGGAAATACTATATATTTCTTTTTATTTTTCTTTTACAAAAGGAAGAATGGTACAGCCTAACTCCAGAGAAAAGGAGCAGTTTATTAAAACAGCTTCTTTTTCTACAGTGTGAGACCTCTGACCGTGATTTACTTTGAACGTTATTTACAGACCAGATCTTTCTTGCTGTTACCCATATCAAATGCTTTGTTGCTTTTACCAGTGCCTGGGCATAGATACTAGGAGAACATGGCTGTGGATAAGGTGGTTCTTATGTAGCATGCTGATCAGCACAGTATCTGAAAGTCCACCTCCAGTGTTGAGCAGGGTGACTAACACAACAGGTTGCAGTACCCAGATAGTCAAAAAACATAGGTTCTGTTACCTTACCACAGGCAGAGACAGACAGAAACAAGTGCATCTTAACATAACCTCAGGAATGCACACCTTTGTTATTTTGTTTTCTTTTCTGTGCAAGAGAAATGCATTTTTCTTAATTACTCGGCCATAACTGAGACTCAGCTTCTCTGTTAATTTTTTTGCAAAGTAGGTCTCACTAGTGTCATGAGCAGTGTCGTAGCGTAGCATAGAGGCAGGATCAAGTGCAGAGCATAACAGTAATATATCTCTGGGCAATACTTTCAGGCACAAAAAAGAACAAAGGTTTTGTGGGTTCTTCAATTTGCAGTGTCCCATATACCTATATTGCTCTACTTTGTAGCAAACAGTAGAATATTGGAAACTCTGAGAAGAAAAGAGTTTTCAGTTTCTCAAATATCAGTGTTGCTTTTACTAAGCAGAGGCACGGCTCTTTTTAGTGGTTCTGTGCTGGAGTTCATCTTTTATTGATTTGCATTTAGCATAAGCATTCCAGCCACATTACAAAGGGAATTTTATACCACACAAAGGTTGCTGGGTTTCTTTCAGAAGTGTTTATTTAAAGCATACCATGCCATAAGGCTGTTCAGTGCCTGCCTTCCACACCATATTCCTGCCTCTTAGTCTTCCAAACTTTATAACTGAGCATCCATGACTTGTCTTCTAGAGGTCTCTTTCAGTGGGAAGATTAACTAGAGAGACTTTATGCTCTTCATTACAGAGCTGTCTGAGGAAGAACACTCAGATCTTTCTTCTCAGTTTTACTTGATCTCTGCCTTACAATCAATGCTTGCAAAAGTGCAAGTGTTGCAGAATGTTGTTTAATTTCAACATAATTGAGAAAAAAATATTTAGCTATCTGAGAGTTTGGAAAGTGCAGAGGCTGGTAGCTAACAGCTGCCAACAGCCCAGGCCACTTACTATGTACGTTTTAGACAAAAAATGAAACTCCAATTAGGAAAACAAGGCTTGAATTTTCCAACTTAGGCTAAATAAGTATGAGGACTAGAATGCTGAGCCTCACTGAATATACTAAATCACTTTCCACAAACCCCTACTTTTGCAGACAGTCCTGATTACTACATCCAAACCCAAAAGGTCTCTGTTACTTAAATCATAACTACCAAATTGTATTTCACTTTTTTGACAGAACCACAATAAAGTACATGATCCTAACAAAAAGAGAAGCAGGTGGAGAATGAAGATACAGCTGATTTTTACCACCTGGAATCAGAGAACTCTTTCCTTGTGAAATTTTTATGTGATTTGGGGCCACTGAAGAAATAACACTCCGTAAAAGTGAATCAACGCTCATTAAATCCAGTAGGTAAAGTCAGTCTATATGCAAAATAAGCTAAAAAAATCAATGACCTACACAGCTTCTGTGTGGCTGTTTGTGTTGACTGCTTTCAGGATTAGGGGAAACTCTCTGGGTAGGTCAATATAATTCCCTGGAAGTTAAATGAGCTACTCAGAGACTGAAATCAGTCCTTTATGTTTTGAATGTTGGTGGTTCAAGTTTTAGTCTGGAAAGTATTGGTAGCTACCACAAGGATTTTCCATTTGCATATTGCTGCCGTATCTCCTAGCCTACACCAGTGATAAGAACAGCATCCGATAGGGCCCGGCTGTGACTCTGAGGTCTGAGCTTGTGAGGAGCTGTACCACAGGAAAAGCCCCGGGGAGAGTTCTGGTTGACTCAGACAGGAAATTCTCTTCAGCAGTATGTGCTGCAGAGACAGCTCACCATAGATCCCACTTGCAGCCCAGGACCCTACACCCACTGCACCACAAGGTGGGGAAATCCCAAAGCCCTCCTCAGCTTAAGGAGAGAGAAGGTGCTCCTGAGCTGGCAGAGGTCATTCAGCAGTTCAGTCTTAATGTTCCGTAGGGAAAGCATCTGTAAAATCAGTGGATGAAACAGACTGTTACGGAATAGTATGGCACACCAATATTTTTTTTAGACTATCAAGCATATATACTGGCATTTTCCAGATGTGGACTGCGAAGAAACAGAATTTTAAACTTACAATGTGAAAGCTTCTTCATTGCCACAGCAAGATCTCTACCTTTCCATTCTGACCACTCCGTAATTCACAAGTTCCCAGATACTTTCAATGCCTCCTTCTCCTTTAACACTCAAACGTAATCTCCTTAGAGGATCCAGAAGGTATTTGGGTAACAGTCTTTAGTGATGTCTGGTGGTAGGGAAGCATGTATATTTGTAATTTCATGACTTCATCCTAAAGCAGAAATTATTACAGCCTACTCCACACCAGTGATTTAGACATCAGTACCAAACCAAAGGATGTGGGTCAAATTCCTCTTCACTTGTCAATGGGAGGATTGTCTATAAAGAAGAAAGCCCTTTGAAGGAAATGAGCAAAATCATCAGCAATGATGAATATAGAGTGGGCAAACACATTCTCTCATGAAAATTCATTTTAAAAGATGAAATGCCCAATATACATCAAAGTTGATGTCCATTAATCTAATCACAGAGCACAAATCATTTCAGTTGTTAAACGTATAGGCATAGAGGGGTTATTTTCTGCTGCCTCAGCATTGCAGCCTAGTTTTTATGCCTCCCCCCTGAACTTGCTTCTTTTGTTCTTGCTACTTACAAATTCTGTTTTAGACTAACGTATTTCATCAGCTACATCCCCTCCAAAGGAATTAACACACAGCTGGAGCAGTTGAGGTAGTCGGACAAGCAATAGTGCTAGAAGAAGAGAATACATTGCAACCAACAAGAGGCCTGTCTTGACAGACCCAGGTTGCTCAGAGCTTTGTCCCACCAGGTCTGCCCCGCTCTACCGCTTAATTATCCTCATGGCAAAATAACTTTCATTACATCCAGGAAAAATCACCTCATTCTGATTTATGATCACTGTCTCTCATTCTGCCACTATTCACCTCAGCAAAGAGCCTAGCTCTCTGCTTTCAATAACCTCTGTAGGTACCGGGGGCAGCAGGTCCCCTGAACCATCCCTCCTCCAGCCTGAACCAGCCCCACTCCCTCCGCCCCTCCTCACAGGGCAGGTGCTCCAGCCTTGGCTGCCTCAGGAGCTCTCCGCTGGACTCGCTGCAGTGTACTGACGACCTTCGTGTGCTGCGGGGCCAGAAATCAACCCAGTATCCCAAAGGCGGTCAAGCAGCTGCCGAGCAAAGAGGAATAACTGCTTCCCCCCCATCTCCTGGCCGTGCTCCTGCTGATGCAGCCCGGGGCTCTCTTAGCCTTCCTTGCTGCCAGGGGCCTGCTGGCTCGGGCTCACCCAGCTGTCCCACAAGGACCTTCTCCACAGAGCTGCTCCCCAGCCAGGCAATCCCAGTCTGTGTCCTGTCGGGTGTTAGTCTGTCCCAGACAGAGGGCAGGGCATCTGTCCTGGCTGAATTTCTTGAGTTTCTTGTCAGCTCATTTCTCCTGTCTAGGTCCTCCTGAATGGCAGCCTGGCCCTTTAGCGTATCAGCTGCACGCTCCCCCCGTCCCCCTCCATTTCAGGTCATTGCAAACTTGATGAGGGTAAGTCTGTCTCCTTCTCCAGACCCAGGACAGGCCCCTGAGCAACTCCTCTTGTAACCATTTACAAACTTCTGTGTATAGCTTTTTTCCGTCCGTACTTTATTAAAAGCTAAAATTGTTGCAAGTGTTGTACTAGAAAAAATTTCAACAGTAAATCTGTCCAAACATGAAGTTTCCAGCAAACTTGTTGCAAGATGGTCTAAAGAAAATAAAATTAGGCTGCCAAGATATTTTGTAAGGCAGCAGGAATTGATGGAGTTATTTTTTATGTTATTTTAGCATTTTCCTATCTAACAAATTTATGGGGCTGGTAAGAAGTGACTTAGACTTCAGTTATGGCTTAGCTCCAAAGTACTTCCAGAAACAAATACATAGGAGTGCCAGCATGCCCAAAACTGAATTGGAGACCTACATAATGAAAAGGATAACCTGTGTGCATGGCAGGACACAGTTCAAGGAGATAAAATTCACTCTGGTCTAATTTGATTTTTGCTTATCTTTGAGCCCAACTCTCTGATGCTCGTGTGGCCCTGACCTCAGTTTGTTAGCAGGGTATTTCATTGGAAAAAGGAAAATGAAACATTCTTTCAAGGTAGGATTTCTTTTCACTACTAAAACACACACACACACAAAGAGGCAAAATGCCAAAAATGTCATATTTAAAGCACAAAAGATGCAGAGCCAGAAATTCCCTGGCTTCGTTAGAGGTGTGAATATTGCTATGTAGTTTTTACTCTGAGTTTTGGCTCTGTTCTCACTCAGTTGTCGTCTTTATTCATAAGCTCAGAAATTCTGCTGATTGTGTCAACCTCCTCTTTTGCTGCTGTGGCCAAACGTGCTTTCTTCTGTTTTAGAAATATTCCTTGCAGATCTTCTCTCTGACAATCTTATCTCTCTTCTTGTTCATTTGTTGGCTTGATTTTGCTGAAAGGATGGGATAGGTAAGCTTGCGAAGAAAAGAATCCTTCCTCTTAATTCCTCCATAGTTTTGCATTTGCCATCTTACCTGCATGATTAACAGGTTAGCTGAAATGATAGTTTTTCCTTTTTTAACAGCTTCAGGCAGAATTTTGTTTGTGATTGTGTCCTGCTGTTCCCACTTGAGTGTCTGTCAGCTTCAGTGTAGCTCTCTGGGCTTGTATACCATGGGATAAAGTGCTGTGTTAGAGATACCTGGCTACCTTGAATGACTTGGTCTCTACATGTAACACAACTCAGCTCCGAGCAGACACTAGCTTCAGAAATGGAGGCAGCAGAGCTGCATCAACCCAGACTAAGCCCAGGCTAATTAGCTGCCCCTCTGCCCCAGAGAAGCTTCCGCATTACCTAAGCCTTTTCAACATTTTAGGTCACACCTCTTTTTTTCCTTCTCTAAATATGTCTAAGCAGCAGTCTTGAGCATCACTCCAGTGTGCTTCCATTAACTGTAACTAGGGAACATCGTCCTGACCTTTGTAATAAAAATTCCCATTCTTAAAGCCCCTTTGCTTTTGGCACCTGCCTTGTTATTGGAGTCGGTGTGTACAAACTTCTGTAGCAGGAGAGAAACACACTGAAGCCATTGTCAAAGGCATAACAAGAATGGCTCTGTTATCTGTAGATCTGAATGGGAAAAGTATGACATCTTTTACAGGGAGAGCTACTACACAGAAAGTAGCAAAACTACCTTTCCCAAAGAGACTTGATGCGATACCACATGACAATGACACAGGATTTATTTGAAGATGTCATCATCACAAGTTTGTCAGCTTGTACACTCTGTCTACAAGCACAATAATGATGGCTGAGCCCGGCAAACTTTTAAAAGCCAGCTGCAGGGATGGCTGCTATTGCTGCCTTTGTTGTGGTGCTTTGAAGACTGTCATTGAATTTTTTTGTGTCAGCTGCTTTCTTCTGATAAACTAACTGTGGGCAGAATTAATTTGAGGGTGAGTAGATGAGAGGAAAGAAGACCAGTGATGGTGATATCCTCCAGGGCAGAGGTAGCTCAAGGTCGCAGCATTCCGAGAAGGTCCAAGAGGCCTGCTCTGCTCTCAACCCCACTGGCCCCTCTCCCATGCGGCCGTGTGAGCCGACAAACTGTTGAGCCCACAGTATCCAAGTTGCTGTCAGTGCTGTTCCGGTGGTTCTTCCGTGTGGACTTAATATTTTACTGTAATAAAATATGAAGTGAAGAGCCTTAGCCAATGTCAATAATATCTGGTTAATGCGTATTTTTGCAGTGGTAGAGCAAAATGCAGCAACATACGACTAAGCCATTTTCATTGTTTACCTAAGAAAGCTCAGCTTATAGGCAAAATCTCTTCTTTTTTAAATTTGGTCCCAAGTTTATCCATCTTTCCAGATGAAGCATGTGAGGTGCCAAGAGGCCTCCTGACTTTCTGAAGTCAAAGACTTGGCTGGTGTAAATTTGCATTGTCTATTTAAAATTAATGGAGCTAATGTGATTCTTGCTAGCTCAGGATCTAGCCTCACGACTCAGTGGAGGATTTTACTCAAATTAGAAACACCAGGTGTGTTACTGGTTTACCTCCAAGTTGTTTCTAAACAGGCTGCAGATTTTAAAACATTCATGATTTGCAGTGTCTGAGTGTGGGGTCCAGATATTATCCACTGTGTCTTCAAAAGCAGGATAGGAGGAGGAGAAAACTGGAGTGTCCACTGTCCTTATGGAAAAAGAAAATAGTACTGTGGAAAGACTCAGGGAAAAGTGCAGAAGGGAGAACACAGGAATGGCATAGGAGTTTTGTGTCCGCTGATGTGAGAGAGACTTACCTTTGAAACAAGGCGTTTAGCTTGCTTATCTAGTACAATGTTACAGTGGCAGAAGCAGCCAGCCTCCAGTTTTTACTGATTATCTCTTAAAAAATATTTAGGGTGAGCAGACACACTACTTACTTAAATACTGCATAAGATATCATTTATCAAAAAGAAATAGGTGCCATTTGGCACCTGCTGTAATTGCTATGATGGAAATAGAAATACATAACTATCAGAAGAAAGGGTGCCACACTTTTAAAAAGCTTACAGCTATTTTATGTATTTCTGATGGCCAATGAATAAATGATGCAACATACATTTTACATATCTGTGAAGTAATGAATTTGAGATTAAATCATACATAATGATTTTCAGGTGCTAGACACATTTAATATACTGAGGAAAAAAATTCTTTTGATATGAATATAATTACAAGTGTGTTGGATAGTTCCTGGGAGTACCTTTTAGCATTGGAACAGGCTGCCCAGGGAAGCGGTTGAGTCACCATCCCTGGAGGTATTTAAAAGACATGTAGATGTGGTGATTTGGGACATGGTTTAGTGGTGGACTTGGCGGTACTAGATTAATGGTTGGACTTGATGATCTTAAAGGTCTCTTCCAACCTAAATGACTCTATGATTCTATACCTGAAGAAAATTATTTGGCTCCAGCAGTGGACCCACCATAATACACGAAGAGCAGATCTATAGCCCTCATCCCAGATGTTTAGTTCATCTTCTAGATGTCCGGTCATTAAAAACAAGTGCTAAATATTCTTGATTTTACTTGATCCTGCCACTGCTTGCTGCTACAGTCTTCAACAGGAGCCATTACAAAACACACATGAACACAGCCTAACATGTTCATAAATGAATGGTGTGGAATTTTTTTTAAAAAATTAATAATAATGAACAAATTACATGACCAACTTCCTGAAAAAAAAAAATCCCTCTGTTCATCAGTTACAAGTATTGTTCAAATAGGAATTAAAAAATTTTTTTTTCTTCCAAAAAAATTATGTCTGATTTTTTTACTCACTGGAAGGAAATAAGATAATCATTAAACCATGGAATTTTTTAGTCATTTCTTTACTCTTAAGGAGAAAGTGCATTGTCTGCCAGGCAGATGAATCTTCCATCAAAGAATTTCAGATGCGATTTTTTTCTTAATGTAATAAGACACTATGCATTTTGTCCTCAGTTCTCTGGAAGGGATCTCAAAGAAGCAATTAATATCAGACTGAATGACTGACCAACCATCTGCCAATTCCAGCACATTCAATACAACCGATGCTTTATTCAAATACAGAGTCAGACTACAGACTCTGCCACCAGAAGAACTGATATAGCTCAGATAGGAAGGCAAGAATGATATGTAATTATACATACAGTGAAACCTGCTCATATAAGGCTTTGATGCAGTAAAAGTCTTTTTCTGCTACAGTAAAGGAGAAAAGATAACAGGAAACTTTCAGTATATTGCAATGTGTAAGATTCAAGGCAAGTCATACTCAGTCTTTACTTGTCAAGAAGTTGTCTGGGGAATGGGAAGAGTTGCCTCATTACAGGAGGTTTTGCTGTTTAAACTCAGATATTCAGAGATGCTAAAAGGATGAAACACTCAAATTTGATTTATTTTGGTGGACTTCGGCAACATAATCCTTGGGCAACACTTAACTCGCATGTTTTGACATCACAGAAGGCAGCTGCAGGGACAGGAAGCTATCCAACAAAGGGAGAGGAAATCCTGGGTTGTTTGGTTCAATAGAATGTAAATGAAGATGACATTATAATGAATAAGGAATCAAAGCTTGCAGAAGACATTTTGTGTCAGCTTCTGACCGCTGATTTGGTGACAGCCTATAAATCAACAGCAAAGTCAGCTGGAAAAGCCATGTGAGATTTTCTACAACCTTGGGAAACCCTATAGGTCTGCACTATATTTTTCCTCAGTTGGTTTGGTTAGCTGCAGGGGGACAGGTTAGAATCTTGTCTGGAAACAAGGACATAAAATCCTCACATAAGTTACCATTTCTGTATTTACACAGAAAGTGTCCTCAAGTCACTAATGCAGGATTTGTAGTGAAGTTAGAGGAAATGAGATTTCTCAAAGTAGGACTTTCATGGCTGGTTGTAGAGATTCTAGGTTTTGATAGAGAAAAACATCATAATAGTGATCAAAAGCAAAAAGTTCAGAGGATATTTATCTTTTCCTTTTTTTTCCCTCTGAAAGTAGTGCTACTCTGCTATGTGGCACAGACAGAAATCAGGAAGGGTCATATCAGCCAAGCTTACCTATATAGTGTGGAGTTCTGGCAACAGGCACAAAGCACTCAAACTTTCACAGAAGTGAAAGTGCTAGTTTATTTATTCCCCGAGACTGTTAGAACCTCTGCTTTGATATTACACAGAGCCAGTCAATCAGAAGAAGTTGATTTTGAGTCACCAACAACTCTAGGATATGAGTAAGTTCCAGTTCAGGACTTTTATCAGCAGAGTCTGAAAACAGAACATGCTTCTTGACCCAAATGCTTGGGCCTTAGGATTAGCTAAGTATCTTCATTGTTCACCTGTTGATTCTTATATGAAGCAACTGCAGAAAACGCACTGTCTGCACACTTCAGATATCACAGGTAGTCAGTCCTTCCTCCTGAAAGAAAGTTCCTAAGGTCAGCTGTTCAAACAGTGCATGCTTTGCTTTTAAGACAAATTGAAACTATTTAGCAGCACATGAAAATGATTGCTAGCAATTAAGTCACTGTTCATGTAGCCAGGCACACTGCAAAGTTGGGATAGCAGGTTTTCTGTGGTCATTTATGGGAGACATATGTATTCATTTTTAATTGCATAGTAGTGCTTAAACCAGACATTTGCCTGTTATACTTTGCATTTCACAGGTCAGTGAGGATTTATTTGTTTGTTTAAAATAAGGAAAATAAATTGACATTCATTTTCAATCTCACTGATTTAATTTGATGGGGAAGAAGGAGACTTTCTGCGACTGAACATTAACTGCTTCTATGTAATCTGACACTCTTGCTGTCATCTCTCTTTAAATATTGCTGCTAACATTTGACAACCTACTGAGGACAAGGAAGTGAAACTTAGTGAACTTAACTTAAAATAATTCAGATTCCTTAGCAACAGTTATGCCCGCTGCTGTTTTCTGCCACTATTGGGGAAAAGGGTAGAAGACCTCTAGACTGGAGTCTAGCTTGTCCACAGCCAAACTTGCTTCTTGTTCAACGTTCTTGCTCCATCCATTCCATCAAGCTGCACCTCCCAGTCTGCAGCTAATGGCACTGTGGGAAAGTTGGTTGGAGTTCTTGATATTAAACTTTACTTACCCTGTGTACAGCTGCTGCAAAGAGAAGCTCTGTTTTGCCTTCCTCAGTACCTTCCAGAAGCAACCGTGGTTTAATTAACTGCCTTGGTATATTGGCAGAATGGTAGCTTTGATGACTGTTTACAGGTGGTGAGGTAATTGCTTATATATGGCTGTCTTCCCTCTATTTCTAGATAGTGTTTCCTCTTTTCTGTGGTTGAACATGTCTGCTCAACAACATACAGCATCCGAGGAGCAAGTTTTAGCCCAGTTTGCTGGTTCTTTAGGCTGCCTTGTGCAGTTCTGTTGCAGTATTGAGACCTGCCTTGCCTGAAGGATAGCCCCTGTCCAAAACAATCCACAGCACTTTGACCCTGTCACCCCAGAAGGTGCTATCACAGGAGGGCTTGCTGTCTTGGAGGGAAACAAGGGCAAATCTTTAGGCTACTTTCACTTATACCAAGAATTGAGTCAAAATGCAAACAGGATAGGTTTCTCTGCACCAATTTCTTTCCAGCAGCAAAGAGCTCTCTGCAGCCTTCATGATTTGGCAGCCTGCTGAGAGATGTAATATACGCAACTATCTCCCAACAGATTTCTGCCCTAAAAGATACCTTTGTCATTTAGTTCTTTTCATCATTATGCCACCTAACATGAAAGTAGAAAGGACAAGAATAATTTTTTAAGACCTTTCTTATTGCAGATGTGAAAGTCTTAGTGGCCCTTGTTGTACACCTCTAAAGACATGATCAGACCCCGAGTATCCCAGGAACAGCTGGTGTAACGGCTGCTAAAGGCTAATCTTCATTTAAGATAACTCTGATTGCAATTGAATACAGTGAAAAGGTATGACTCTCAATCTCCCTGCTGCTCAAGATGTTCTGTTTCTATTCCTGCTCTTCTACTATTTTTTTCTAGGGTTGGGAAGATTAAAAGATGAATGATATCTCAAAATTGAAAGGCAACACGTAGCTTTATGAAAATTAAATTTTTATTTCTTCCTGATAGCACTAAAATTAAAAATTATTAACCTTATATTTCTAATTCCCTTCTCTGAATTTCCAAATCTCTGTTATTTCTTATGAACCTTTGTTTAATAAAACACGAAAATCCTGTAGCTCCTTCAGCTACAGTGATGCTTAGTCATTTCTGTTGTCTCAAACTAAAATAATAAAAAATAGAAATGATTTTTAGAAGATGAAGAACTAAATATCTCTGGTAATGCAGCTGTGAGTTGTCAGATATAGATTTTTACTTTTAAAAAAGATCACAGTTTATTTAAACAATTTATGATATTTAACAATGGTATTTATTTTATATTTAACAATTGTATTTAAGCAACACTCTTTGACTACTACTTCCTTTTATGGGCTTTTCCTCAGGATGCATTCTTATATCAGAATTTCCCATGCTTATAGGGTAGGTCTTCAAGTCTTTAAGTGTTTTTAATATTTCTTAATCCCTTTTTAGCCCTTCTACTTTGCTTTTTTCTCTGATTTTTTAATTAAATGTTTTAAGTGGAACTTTTAAATATTTTTTACACTTCTACAAGTTTTTAATCAAAAGTATTTGCCAAACTTTGTGACTACTAGAATACTTTCACTTGACTCATCATTATTTCTCTTTGATAAATTCATTATTCACAAAAAAAGATGTTTCCGAGTTCTTCACAAAGACCACTTTGTAGATAATATTACAGAAATGCAGAGGATGATTTGGATGAACTTGGTGATCCTGAATGTTCATTAACAAGGGAACATAAAGACCAGAACTGTTTCAATGGGCTATACGTAAAATGGATCTCTAGGTTACAGTGAGAAAATAATAGCAATATTATTTTATCGCAAAAGGAAATACCACTGTAAGAAATGAGAAATCGTGCAGACAAATGATAAGTCAATGCAGGAATGCTTCACTGTAATGGAATGATGAGGCTGAATATATTTTGAAATATGTCTTTTTCTTTAAATTGAATGTTGTGGTTACTGTTTCACCGTCAATACCACAGAAAAGACTGTACAGAGTGTATCTGTATATAATATGGAAATGCAAGCATTCACCACTTACTTTGCAGGCTTGAAAGCATGAAAAAAATATTTTTCAGGTGTCTTGTAAAGGAATGGGTTTTCCCATGGTTACAGACAGGGTTATCATGGCAACTTGAATAACAAAATGAATTTTGAGGTGATTAACAAATGCAGTACAACTTGTTTGCTGGTTCATGATATGCAGACTGATTGTAAACTAAAAAAAGAAAAAACCAAAACGTGGCTGTAATATCTGGTGGAGTACAGTTATGCGTTCAGTTTCTTCTGTATTTAGGTCAACAGCATCTGAGAAATGGAGAGAGAAAAAAGGCAAATGATTGGCCTTCAGTCTCACCTCAGAACCCTTAACCATGTCTGAAATATAGTCTGCTACTCTACTAGCATTTACAGGACTTCATGCAATATTTGGCATTATAGTAGCTTGGTTTGGATAGTCATTTTCAGAAGTTTATTGTAGCACTTGTGAAAAGATCTTGATTGATTGCTCTGTACAGTGAAGTCTTCTGTTAACTGGTCCACAGAATATTTGCAGCAGCTGGTGCGAGGTCTCTGCATGTCGAACTGCCACCCTACAGAACAGCCTGGGGGAGCAGGAGGAAGAATCTCTTTTCTCTGCCTGTAGCATCGCTGGGATTAAAGGTATCGGTAGTCACCGTTGTGTAAAAATCTTCAGTGGGCATAAAAGGAGACGAAAACACTAAAGCAAAAGGTACCAGAAACGGTATATGTCTTAACAAACCTGCTTTTCAAGTGAAAGGAGTTTGGCTTCTGTGTGAATGGTAGTAAATTACAGCACAAGACTCCTACAAGAATGTTGTAGTTAGCAGAAAGGTATTTGTACATGGATTTTTAAAGCCCAGGGAATGCAGAGTTAAGACTAAATTCACATGCCATTGAACAATTGGAAGTTTGAAAATTCATAGTTAAGGTCCACAACCTTACTTGGCTCACTCCCATGAATGACAGCAGCCTCCAAAAATTCTTTTTTATCTAAGTTGTAGTAAATGGTATTTTTTGACCACGCATTTTTTAAATACTTTAAGAAGTCAGCGAATTTAAAAAAAAAGTTGTACTTCCACAGAAAATCCAGGAAGGGATCAAAGTGTGTGTGTGTGTTTGTATTTTTGGCTGGCTCTTCTCCATGCCTGCGCTGCTGATGAGCTAAAATTAGAATGTCAGGATGGGTTGCTGGGAACTAATCACTAACAAATTCTGGTTCTGTGTGTTTAACTCTGACTGATATATCCATTGAATCATGATGTATCTCGCTTTTTTGTCATGTTTTTGCTGTGAGATGGCAAAAACTGAGAAAGGAACGTGGGTTTTCTGTTTTGTCTCATAAATGCTGAAAAGCTGCCTGTCTTTGAATTCCTGGAAGGCACAGAATATTGTAATTATAAAATTCTCTCTTCTACATAACCACAAGCTTAGGTGAAATTATGTCTTAGCCCTTGCTTTGAAACTTGACTTGGGGGGTGTGGGGGAGTAGGGGGGCAAATTTTAGAATGAAGGCAAAATTACTGATAACCATGAAAATTGTAGATGAGGCATTATTAATGTATAGTCTCCAGGAGTATATATGACTGAGGAATCTATTATGTGTATTGAAAATACAACTGTTATCATTGCATAAATAATTTATGCAGTTTAGTGGTGCATTCTAATTCATTTCTAATACCTGTGTTGTTTGCAAGTTACTAAGCTTGTATCTCTGATACAAATCCCAAAGTAACAGAGGCACTGCAGAGTTCAGAGCAGAGCTTCCAGAAGCTTAAACAATGTCAAACTTTACTGATGCCCTTTCCAGTCATGTGGATCCTGCTAGCTTTGCTTCTGGATACAAGTCAAATATAGCTGCCTGTAGAAGTAATGCAGAAATACATTGCCAGTGTTTGTTTTTAATTCTCCTTGTGACCTGGACAGCTTATGAACATAATTGGAAGCCTAATTAAAATAATGCATTGAAAACTGTCACTAGATTTGAACACAGAGTGAAGAGGTAGTGACAATTTTGATTTAAAAACAAAGCAAGTTGGGAATCAGAGTGAAAATCCTCTCTTTTTTTTAGGTTCCCAGTGATTAAAAGGAGAACACAGTGGAAATGTTTGGAGAAGTCTCAGTTTTTCCATTCATCCTTCTTGGGTATTGCAAACACTATTATACAAGATTTGCAGGTAATATGGGCTCTAGGAAACAAATGGCTGACAGTTTTCCAAGCTAGCAGCGGAGTATCCCTTATACTGCTGCTGGCTGGTGAAGAAGACCAAAGTGTTTTTAATAGCTCACAGAGATAGCACTGTTTTGATTTAGAATCAACACAGAGTATGCCATTCCCTGCTTATCTACAACAAGCATCTGTTTTAAGATTACAGCACTTTCTATATAGAGAGCTGCAAAAATGTGTTGATGTGTTGCAAGTTAAAGGGAGATAGAGCTCACAGTGTGCCCACACAGGACACTGCCTCCACCAAAGCCAAAAGCAAAGCTTGCTGTGACTTCATATATGTGAAGGATTCAGTCCCAGCTTCTGAAAAAAATATGAAAAGACAAGGGAGAGAATATAAGGGCTGTGTAATAGCCAAGTCCTGAATCAAGTCACTAAGAACAAGGAGTCAACCTCTGGCCCTGGCCAGCCAGCCGACTGTTTGCCTGGAAGTAAGCAGTCCTTACCTGGGTTAAAGCCAACAGAGCCTTTTCCCATGCCACCCCTTTTGAGGAAAAGGAACTGTGGATGTCAGTGGTCAGCTCTGTAGCCTCCATAGTGAAGTGAAAGCAGGCACATCCAGATGCAGTTTGTTGAGATCGTATACAAACTACGATGACCGACAACCACCAGCCTCTTGAGATTGTCTCCTGGATGTGTCTATGTATTCATACTTCTTTTTTCTGTAACAAGGATTTCTTATTTAACATCATCAATATAATATATGCAGAAACATGCATACGCACAATTTACCATATGCTGAGGAAGGAAATGTTCCTTTTGTGCTCTGTGATACCCAAGATCAACAATCATCATCTACTGCAGTTATAAATACCAATTTAGGTTTTCCACTGTCTGATACTAGCTAGGACCTCCCATGCTTACCCTTCTACTGACATACTGCAATGCAATTTGTGTTTCTCTCGTGATACTGTAAAAGAATTAAGGCTTTGAATGGGCTAAAAGTAATCTTGAGGAAAAGGTTATTATTTTTTTTGTTATTATTCTTAAAACTCCAGGTTAAATTTAATAGCAATTAAGAGCCTTGTGATTCATCTGTATTATTCCTTTAGAAAAAACTACTGTGTTATAGTTCCATATCCCATCAGCTCTATATTTTACGTTTCTGGTTTTGTAATCTTGAGTACCAAGAAGACAACTGGGACTGCAGGGAAAATTTCTCAGAGAAACTGTGTTCACCTCTTTTGGAGGGTTGTAGGAATGTTAGAGGGATTTAGTAGTGCCTTTCAGTCAATGCAGAAATAATCATCTTGGTGTGATCCAGTCTGACTGTGTGCATTTGTATTCTTGTGTGATTTGAGAATATCTGCAGAGATGCTTTTGTAGGAGGTAAAGGTAAGCAGTAATGCACCCTCTGTTAAGAGGCTGTATGATTTACATGGATCAGTTTCAGTGTTATTAGTTTAAATAGGAAGGTGCTAGCAGATACTGTCAGCTCTAGTTTATTACACAAATATGCATAGTACAGAGATAATAGAAATGAGATCTCCTATATTTTTCTTTCTTTAGTCTTAATGCCTAAAGATACTGAAAGTGAAATCTCCCAAAAATGCATTGTAACCTTTTTCCAGTTCACAGCTGAGTAATTTGTTCTCCTCCCAGCCAGGCCTAGATGAGCTACCTAGTTAATGTGTTATTTATCTCTTGGACTGAATTCCATGTGAGCCTTAAGACCCTCTTGTCTTTTTCCTCTTGTGACTGGGTTTGTGCAGGCTGATGCATCTTGAAGAGAAGAACTGGCAAAGTAGTACCAGCTGGCAGCTTGGCAGGGTGCTGCTGAGCACTCTCTGTCTCAGGCATCAGGGTTACATCCAGGAACTCCCTTCGCTTGTGATTCCCCTTTTGCTGCAGTTGGGAGTAATGACTGCTCCTCAGGTTTCCATACCTCCAGTGTGGCAAGTTTGGCTTCCTGTGGTGAAGCATGAGTGAAGACAGACAGCTATGGTTGATGGTAGCCACAAGTAAAGTGGATTTCCTGGTGACTGTGGCCCCAGTCATGGTTTCTGAAATGCCTGACAGAATAAGTATCCTCGTTATTTTCCTCGACAGCAAACAAGCCCTTTTTTCCTCCATAATTGATAGAGAGGAACATAATTGAGAGAGATTAACATATTTGTTGACTGAAGTAACAGAAATTTGGGGTAAAAAATGCTGTGAATAACATTCCCTTATTACTTTCTTGACTGAAAATCTATATAAGAAAATACCTTGACTTCACTCAGGCTTGAAAAATAGCAGGTGCTCTTATCGAGACTGCCACAAATGTTCTGAGACTTGCATGTTCTGATAAAGCAGTACAGATGTGAGGAAAGCAGACCGTGTCCATCAACAAGATGACAGAAAAGGAAAGGGGGCCTTCCCACAATTAAGTCCACAGTGTTTGGTTCCTTGAGGCTTGTTTCGTATCAATCTGGGGTTTCCACAGTCCTCCTGATGTGTCTCTCGTGACTAATTATATAATCTAAAGTTTTCAGCCACTTCATATATGCAATGGCAAAACTCTTACAAAAGGGTGACCAGCAATATATAAAACCCATCTTAATTACATTGCTTGAATCAAAACCACTTGCATGTAAGCATTAGATGGATAATACAGCAAATTGCTGCTCTCAAAGTGTTAAACCAACCCTAGGAAATCTTGCACTGTTATGAAATTTTGTGATTTATATTGTCTGTTAAGAAATATTAAAAATCTCCAACTATGCAAAAGTGCACTATAGCTGGAGGGGATCTGGAGATGCTTATATTATGAAGTGATCCTTTATGAGAAAAGCTCTTCTTTACTTGACAGCTTTGTTATTCACCCTGTGATATGCTTCCAAAATATTTCAAGTTGTGGATTAGTTGCACTGTTTTAATTACTAAATGCAGGCTTTTTTAATCAACCATGCTTCTAATGCCTGAGGAATTTGCCCAGTCCTCTGGTAAATGTTAAGTCTTTGTTAGTGAACGGCATTTGAAGAACAGCTCAGTAGTCTGAGGGCTAAAGAAAATCCATAAAAAACAAAGATATATTTTCATTTTTCTACTTCTGCATATGAAAAAAATGCTGATATGCCATAAACTATGTAGCCTTCTGCCATTTTTCTAACCCTTGGGGAATGCAGTGCAGAATGGACACTTGTTCAGCTGCTAAAACTTCTTTTCAGCCTCACAAAGACTTGGCTTCCCAACCTGATGAAAACATTCTTAGGAGTTTATATATAGCACTGATTCTTTGAGCAGTATTGTTTGGTGACAATAATAACATTATTGTTTTAGTTTCTCAAAAGCTCGCTTCACAGCAGTAGTTGAATAATAGCAGACTAAATGCCACAGTACAGTCCTATGTGTTGGACCATTTTCTTCTGCACCCATGGACATAGAAGGTGCAGGTGTTGGTTTCCCTCACCAAATGTACATTGTTTCATAATATCCACGTGCATAAAAGTATTACTGCATGCAATACACCTTCACAAATCGTGAATACATCTTCATGATTTGTAAAAGAAAAGGAAAACTGTGATTTTTGGCACAAACGCCCAGCTGGTATCAATTAACTCAGATGTGCTGAAGTCTTTCTTTTGTCATATGCCACCATATGGTTTAAGGGAAACATTTTGGCATAGCTATTTTATCCTGGCTCATGATTCATCTACCTAGAGAATTTGACAGCCTCTTCAGTGATATGAAGTCAATACAGAAGTTGAACGCTTTTTCCCCCACCCCATCAGGGTGCTCTTGTTTAGATGCAGACTTCTTTTCACTGGAGTTTACACAATAGTGTATTTGAAGTGCATTTAGGGATTATTCTTTTTCAACTTCAAACATTAAGCCTAAGCTTCCAAAGTGCCTCTGGATAGATAAGCGAACAGAGTCCTTGACTTGCTCAAGCAGTTTAACTGCATAGGTTTGTGGTAACATAATTCATGTAACAGTAATTCATAAATCAGGAGATCTCTAGGTTTCTAATTTACTGTTTAGCACTCATTCTTGTAAAGCTTCCATTTTGCTTACCCACAGTTGTGAGAAAACCCCGTTCTCCCAACCCCAGTTTTACATTGTGCTCACAGATGTAGTATAACCTTATGTAATTGGTATGGTCCCTTGTGACATGTTATAATGTAATAGGCCAGCTGGTAAAAGTGGAATAATGAAGAAACGTAAGTAACTGCTGATGTCAAGATAGGACTGATGTGAATGTTGTGCTCTGGCCAAATCCCAAATTAGAGCAGAGAACACAGTCAGCTGAGATAGGTGTGGTTTGAAGTAGCATTCAAAATGTTAGCATCATGTAGCAATGCACAAAAAACTCACTAGCTCACTAACTTTCAGAGGAACTGAGGATTCTCAGAACCTCTAAATGAGGCCCCTTCCCGAAGAATAATTCAGGGCGAAGTCAGAATGCATGAGAAAAGCTACTTTGCAGAAATCCCTCAGCAAGAGCAGTGGTGCAGGTTACATCAGTCTCAGCCATACTTTTTCAGAAATCAAATTATGTTAAAACCCAGGCTCTTGAGGATGTGGGCACATTCTTACAGCATTGCTCCAGAAACAATCAGCCAAATCATATGGATAAAAAATGAGTTGTTCTTGCCTGATTGTGCTGAAAGATACAGGATGTGCACTGGCTAAAAAACACTAAGATGCTTATCACACTTGACCTCTTGGGAACAGAGCTATAGTTGTACATACAACTGGTCAAAATGCCTTTTTTATAAATGTTGACTTGAGCACAAAAATACTGGTGTTTCTTGCCCAGAATATTCTTGAAAGGAGGGGAGAGTTTGTTATTTAAAAGAATAAATGTTTTAAGAAAAATTTTAAGAAAAAGAGCCATGCTCCACAAAAAGCAGATTCCCCCCTATTTGCAAACATTCCTGGTTAATTAAAAATTCACTTTTTGTCTTTGCTTTTGCTTTTTTATGATGTTCTGACTTGGAACACACCAAGTACCTTGCCTAGCCTCGTGATAATGTTACCAGCACTGAAATTTAAAGCAGCCCACTGGGGACAGTAACTTCTGCTATTTTTCACTTAGTGTTTAGAAACAACCCTGAGACCTAGAATGGCTGAAGTTTTGCAGCTTCTTTGGCTTCATTCCTGTTCCAGTCTTCGAAGGGAGCAGCTTAAGGTTTCACATACAGGTTTAGTGTCAATCTTGCATTATGGAAAATTGTCTAAGAAGCTACTGAGATTCTCTCACATTGTTGAACAAGTTCAAAATCTGACCCATAATGTTTGATGGTAATCTGAGTACAAGTGAGCTCAGGAATGTTACTTTTCACTTTGCGTTCAACAAATGCAGGCTCTGCCTCTTAAACACTCATTTTATTCGAACTACTGAAGGTTAGACAGTTTCTAATTTTGGTACCAAATTGATCTTGTCAGTGGAAATAACCAAGTGCTTAACATGTTCAAATAGGCTCTAGCTTCCAGAGGTAAAACTTTGTAACCATTAAGAAAATGAAAATCTAAGCTGGCTGTGGAGTATCCGTAGCACAACTTACTGATTTAAGTGTTATTTGCCGCATTCCTCCATTTCCAAATGGAATAAGATGGCCAGCAAAGGGCAGAAATATCTTAAAAAGGGATGTTGGAACATATATTTTTTTTCAGATGGAAGAGACAAGTGAATGGCCAGGCACCCAAAGCTGCATTCTTGCGGTCAAGGGGAGGGGAGAATACAAAGACACCTTAGGGCAAAGAGCAGTCTCCATTTAGTGGGTAGTTTGTAAGGGAAAAGCTTTTTAGATGCTCTTGTTACTAGAATGGGGGAAATAAATGAGAGTATTGAAATGAATATAGACCAGCTTCAGAAAGTTTCATCTGATGATGTTGAGATGGTAAGGTTAGCTGGAAGAACGTAGCAAGCCTGTATTTCAATAGAAAAATACCTATTTAGTTTTGAGGAACTGATAATTCAGTTTGATTTACCAAAACTGTCTAGTTACCCCAGCTCTACAGTCCGTAGCGAGAGAAGGTGGACTCAGTGTTGTGCTAGGCAAGAAAACTGTCTTTCACCACAGACAGTTGGTGTGATCCTGAACATGACATGTCTCTGTTCATGTTGGTCATAACCAAGTGAGTTGTTCTCAGTCAGTTCTGTAGAGGAGACAAGGAGAAAGTAGATGGAGATGTTGTCAAAGTACAAAATTATGAAGATGACCTTAAGCAACCGTGTGTTCTTTTCTCTTCCTGTCACATAAATTCCAAAAATCCAAAAGGACAAAAATAGACTCAGACGGGGAGAGGAAGGAAGAAGGCAACTGCACATACATTTCTAAAGAAAATTATCTTACTGAAAACAAGGTAACTTGAGAAAATTCAATTTCAATTGATGTTGAAATCTTGATTTCTATTTGTTTTGCAGCCATCAAGCGGTTGGTTGTCCTTCCTTATTAGAAAGCTATAAAACCCATTCAGTTTATGAATTGAGACAGGAAAAAATCAAGAAAGAATATAAAAAATTTCACCCTCAAATTGTCATATTGTTCACACGTGACCTAGTGTAAATCCTCAAAGAATTCCAGGTTGAAATACAACATGGTAGAGAAATTAACAAAATTAAATCCAAGAATTCTCCAGTTCTAATGATGTGCCTTTAAGGGAAAATTGCTCAGCTTACGCAAGTCATTACCTTTTCTGTGTAATGGAAGAAATATTTACCTACCTCAAAGGAATTTATGAATTGGATCCTGGTTCTGATTTTATGGTCACATAAATGGTAATTTTACCAATGAACATTTTGGCTGGTAAAAGGACAGAGGAAAAATTCTTTTTTTCAAAGTAGAGACTTTTGCAGGTGCAAAGCAGCAAGTGTTAGTATTTCCTTAATAATATTTGACACCATATAAAATTATAAATAGATGCCCATCTCTCCAGATTCCGAGCCACTATTAAAAATAATGATACAAATAAAAGCTGTTTTGGTTTGTGTCATGTTCAGAATCAGTAAAATAGGCTGTTAGCTCCATCTGGAAATTTTAAAAATTTATAACCTTAGTGTAGCAATATTGCTTTTGTACTACTTCGACAATACTGTCTGGACTTGAAACAGAATTTGCCTAGAAATGCAATGCAAAGACATCATAACAGAAGTTTGCATGTAAAGAACGAGAAGAATTAATGTGATGGGGTTCTGAGTTCCTTATCCTGTGCAAGTGAACAGCAAAACCCTTGCTGACATGGAGGGTGGCTTCAAACATCTGTCCGTGTCTGGTAAATTAGAAAAAAATTGATAATTCAACACATTCTCAAGCCTTAGGAGTCTAAACTATCAGATCCTTGTCAATTTGCTGCTTTCTCTTTTTCCTGCAAATCTTTTTCCTTCTGGTCCTTTGTGGCAGTCCATGCTTACTTTGCTGTGCCTGTTAGTCATTTGGGATGGCATAAAACAAAGACAGCTACTCTGTGCTTGGAGGAGATGATAGCTGTGTGTCTTGAAATGGTTAACTTCAGATATATAACAGTCACTGCTCTGCCTCAGAGACTGCTTTTGCTGTTGTATGAACTGCCTTCTCCCCAACATCTTGGCATATTCCCTCTTCAAGAAAATGTTAAGAATTGAAATTTAAAATGCTTCATTACCGCAAACTTCCTGCCACTGGCAAAGGAGGGAAGACAGTGTCAGTAACCTTGGTGCTTTTTTCAGTTAGGCTTTTTCAGCAAATCCAAACAAAACCACATAGCTCTCAGTATAAAAACTTTACCAGATTGCCAATTCCCTCTCAAATCAGTCTCAGTGCTAAAGGAATATATTTGATTTCTTTGCAGGCTATAAATTATTATGAAGGATATTTGCAAAAGTTCCTAACTTCTGAGGTATTTAGGAGCACAGGTCATCACCGTAGTTCCCTTCCCTGCTTTTACTCCCTAATACATAATCTGGTGCTACCAGACTGTACTGTGCTGGCAGTTCTGATACAGGATGGGTCCAGGCAGCTGTGCCATGAATTCAAGGAGACCAGGAGTCTGCCCTAAAAATTTCTTAATCAAGAAGTCCAAAATGCAGATGAACACAACAGAAACCCTTTCTCATACAAGCAGTCTAAATGCAGCTGATGGTTGTTTCAATGTTTGAGTGCTTAATCTCGTACACCATTGCCCTTGATTAGAAATGCACAAAATTTAGTACCTTTGAAACAGCTGCAGCTTCTGTCCTTACATCAGAGGATAAAAATATTCTGCTCTTTGTGTCTAATTCTGTTCAGTTACAGTAAAATTAGTGCTGAAATCAGGGATTCTGGTTTTCAGGTTACTAAAAATAAAAAATCTGATAAAATTACATCAGCTACAAGTTTCCTAGAGTCAAAATAAACATACTTGAATGGCAGAAAGTGACACATTTCCTTTAAAAGGTTTTTCTGGAATTCACCTTCTGTTCACACTGTCTGCCACACAGCATATATATCTCTTCCTGTTCATACTTTCTGTGGTTCACATGTGCATTGGTAAAAGTAGTATCTTAAACAGCTTTTTATTTGTGTACTAAACTCCATGTGGGACCATATGTACCAAATCCTAAATGAAGTAATGGCAAAGTCTGTATATGTTTTCCACCTGCCTTTCTGTCTGTCTTGTAAAACAGCTCATTTTTGCTTAGGTTTACATGGCTAGCATTCAAATCATCATGTTCAGTTTTCTAAGAATTTACAAAGTACTAACCATTTGGAAAAACAGACACTAAGGGTTCACTAATTATACAACTAATTAAAAAGAAATCTCTCTCCTGGAGCTGTAAATAATTAATTTTATCTTATATGCTTGGGAGGAGTACAGTCTCTCTTTTTTTAGGAGAAAAGAGTTGGAGTTTATTCTAAATGTTACGAAGTCAAGGATAGAAAAGACAATTAAAAATGACATTTTGATCATAATCCCCCTTTCAGATATGGTATGTAAAAGAAAAGATATATTTAGTTATGGATCATTTCACAGAAAGGCTTAAAATGTCATTGCTAACCATATTTTCTACCTTTGCTCTATGTGTGTAGATAACCACTTGTTCCATTTGCCACCTACACACTGATAAAGTTTTAAGCCCCCTTCTTCTAACCCAGGATAATCCAGTGGTTAGACTGAAATTTGGATTTGATGAGCAGCTTTGCCATGGACCTATATTTGGTGACCGGCCACAAATCCCTTATTGCCATATGCAAACAAAAGGCAGTAAATGCTGCAATGTTTAGGTCTTTTCTGGTGCTGTCTGGCTTGCACAGATTTACCAGGCCTATCTGCGCGAGTAGGACACCTTACCTAGAGAGAGCCACCTTGAAATGTGGGAACATTCAGTCTGGGGAATCAGGCTAACCCAAGTCTGAAGTAAAACACACAAAATGACTTGCACAGCATCCTCAGTACCAACTGCTTGATCTGCTTTTATTCCACTGCGCTTACTAGGGTGATTGACTCCTGGCTATGCTTCAGCATCTTTGAGAGCAGCCCAGTGGAGGAGGACCTGGGGGTGCTGGTGGATGAAAAGCTGGACATGAGCTGGCAATGTGCACTCGCAGCCCAGAAGGCCAACCAGATCCTGGGCTGCATCAAGAGAAGCATGGCCAGCAGGTCGAGGGAAGTGATTCTGCCCCTCTACTCCGCTCTGGTGAGACCCCAC
>JAVKLA010000073.1:257051-270782 GCA_034782735.1 Sagittarius serpentarius | reverse complement strand
CTGCAGGGGGGTTGGACTTGATGACCTTTGATGGTCCCTTCCAGCCCAAGCCATTCTATGATTCTATGATCTTTTTCCCTGACTGTATGCACCACCTGCTTGCTAAACCAATCCTGAGATTTCACCTGGAATGGAATAACTAGATCTCTTTCTGGACAAAATTAGCAGCTACATAGGGTTTGAACAAACATTGTTCCACTGGGCAGGAGTGTCCTCTGGTATTGGTCCTCCAACCAGTCTGGTCATCCACTGCCATTGCAAAAAGCATCATATCGGCACATGACCTCCTGCAATAGCATAGAGATTGATGCTTAGAGAACCTTTAAAAGGTTTCTAAAACATGTCAGCACAAAAGAGGGACCACGAGGGACCTGGAGGAGAGATGGGATTTTTATACCAATGTACCTCAAGCTATGCCACATGAGGTAGGAGAGTTCATGCCTGTGATACTGGCACACACAGGGGTGTGGAGTGGCTTCATCTAGAGGAGTTGAAAAACAGCATTGAAACTAAATGTGTTCTGTACTAAGGTCCAAGGAGGGAAACTGCCATGTCGAGCACCAGGAAGGCAAGTATTGCGCATGGCATGAGCCATGTGCTAGAAATGCCTTTGACCGAGGGAAAATGGAGGTGTATGGGACAGCTGTGGAGGCAGGGTTTGCATTAAGTGGTGTGGAGTGTGGAATTGGCTGGCTGGTGCGGGGTGCGGCTAGGCAAAGGCCGTGGCAACATGAGCTGCTCTGGACCCCTTCGCAAAGGCAATGGGCCCACCCGTAGGTGGAAACCACAAAAAGGGGAAACTTAAATACTTAATTCCCCAGTGACAGAATGAATATTTCACTATCAAGTGTGTTGTGAAGTGAATAATGTAGAGGCACTTGGACATTATAAAAGAGAGTTGTGTAAGCAAGTACTGGATACGCACTGGATACACATTGGCCCTTGAGTCAGCAAGGCAGGTGTTTAAATGTTCTGCTAAACAAGGATGGATTTAAATAAGAGCATAAGGTCAGAGGGCCCATTTTGTTATATTTTTCAATTTGCTTTGACCCTAACAACATCTGCTGCACTGCATCATCCTGCTAAACACATCGCAACAGTCAAGACAACACTTCTTAAAAAAAGCCAGTTGTCATTTCATACTAATTTCCTGACAGGAATAAAGCTAAATTGGTTAGAATTTTTTTTAAGGAACATCAGCATTTGGCAAATAAGGATGCATAAAAATAATTGAATATACTATACATTTCACTAGAGCAGGCTTGAATAGCTCCTGCGCTAAATTACATATGTGGATCCCACTGTTTCATCTGAGATCATCTCAGCAGGGATGAGTATGGAAATGCAAATTTACACTGCTGCTGAGTCCTTGCAGATATTATACTGTGTGTCAATAATTTGCTTAAGGATCTTGGAATGGTTTGCTTGCTTTCTTAATGTTTAGCAATTCAAACATTCTGCTCTCCAAATTAGATAAAATGATTTAAATCATAATGGTCTTTTCAATATCCGCTCTGAGCCTCTTCTCACTTACTGCAGGAGGTTCCAGGTTTCCGTTTCTCCTTTGTGCAATCTATGAGTATGCCCATCACTCCATCTAAAATATGGAGGGGACTTTGTGCCAATAGTCTTTCAAAAAATGACAAAATGTTCATTTTTTGTATAATTTTTTGTTTTACCAAAACCAGAGTCAACACAGGTGACAATATTGCTGTTCACATAAAATCCTACACGTATTCTGCCATCTATTGTTTTTACAAAACTTCCTTCAAAATAACTGCAAGCTATGCCAATGTAATGACTGATGAAGCATTCTCTGAACAGAGGTGTTAGATATTTTGTTAGACTGACTGATAGAGTTGTTAAAAAATAGCCAAGCTTTTGCCTGTGTGAGCTGTTTTCACCTTGTCTCACAGACTATCACAGCCAGATTGACTCCAAGTCTGTAACTATCCAAAACTGGCAAATTCCTAATTGCTTTAATCCTTGTATTAAAGAAGAAGCAGCAAATGACTAAGACTGGTCTGCTAAAGTTGGGAAAAAAATTAAATCTCCTACTAAGATTGTCTTGCTTTCTTCTATTAGAAAAATCCATTTTTTCCGTAAGCATCAAAGGAAAGGAAACTTACTTTCCTATGAATTTCTTTGGTGATTGACTTCACAGCCTAAGCTGCAAGGTTTTGTGCAAGTCTTACCAACTGTGCGGTCATTTAGAGGGGCTTTTGATATTGCAGACTTTCTGGTATCTAATAAACACTGCACCTTTTTTCCTGACGGGAGGCGCTGATAGCCTGACTCTACCCAGCCTTGTTGGAACTGCTAGGAGCTTAATGTCTCTGAGACCGCCGTCATTCTGCCATGCTTCCTTAAGCATATTACTGTGAACTGGATGGACAGATAAGCGCAGCACTTAACAAGTCACATGAGGGTAGGTACCTTAGTAACAAGGGCAGAAAACAGTGTTGCTTGTAGCTAGGCTAGTCAAACACACATTTCAGGACATACCGGGTTTTCAAGGTATCATTAACTTTCTTCCAGTTTACTCTAAGACTCTGATACATGCCTCTCCATCTACCAAAATTCAATTGTAGAACAAATTTAGGGATATTTTAAAAAAAAATCTGTAATTCTGAAAAATAAACTGCACTTGGATGAATTTTCTTAATATAAATTGCTCTTTCTGTTTTCTCTGCTCTTTAACTCTGTTTCAGGGGGCAAAGATTTTTGGCAATCACAGTGAAAGGGATAGCACGTTTGTGTGGTAGTGCTGAAGGTGCTTTTAGCTTTTCAAGCTATCTCCTTGAAATGAGATACTCGTGGGAAATGTGCTTGGAAGCCTGACCGACTGAAGCATGCTGCTCTGGGTTCCATTAGCTGTGGCCGTGTTTTGTCATAGGTCAAAGAACAAGAGGAAGTCTAGTACGATGGAATTTCTAGCCATCCCAAGAATAGAATGGGTTGGATGTTCTCCAGTCAAACCATTTTTTTTTTGTCAGAAGATGGTGACTCATCACATCTGGAAAGATTTGTGGAACTCTGTCAGTTTTAGCAAACTGACGGTGAACCATAAGGAGGTTTTCATCATTTCACGCTTGTTTGCCTGGCAGGAGGTTGTAGACCCCAGCAACAGTTACTTCTGCAGCACCATGGGATTTCTATGGGTTTTTACAGCTGCCAGGAGCTCTCACAGGCATTTGGAGGCCAGAAGCCCAAGAAGCCTTTGGTCCGCTTGGAGTTTGGCCCGCTGTTGTGCAGCTGAGAGCTCATGCTGGGGGCCTCTCTCAGGGCTTTCATGTAGACACTGTTGAAATTTTCCAGATAAAAACTGCATATTTTTTTTTTCTTTAAAAAAAATAGCTATTTTCATCCATACAAGTAATTTACAGATACTTTGAATGAAAAAGAGAGTCAATGCATTTCTTTCTTAAATTGACCTAAATTTAAAGTTTAAAAAAAGAAAAACCACCACAAATTCTCAAACTCCAACATTTCATTCTGCTCACAACAGTCTTCGTTCCATATTTGGGAGGAAGAAAGGTTGAGATGTTTTCTGGTTTTTGATGGTGGCTCATGTGGAAAGCAGGACTTAAACAAGCCAGCTGAAAAGCCTGCTCTGTGTAAAAACCCTACTCTGGACACCTTTGCCAGTAAGCTGGAACACTGATTTCCACAGTCCCAGTCTTCTGCCTCACCCACGGACTCTCGGGGCTTTGCTGTTTCTGACTCCCTGTTGTTACCCTAGGAGGTGGGCATTAAGCAAGGGTCTGTCATGGTCTCCAGTGCCAGTTTCTTCAACATTTTTGAAAAATCAGTCATTTTAATTATTTGGAAACAAAATATTTGGGAACTTTTCACTTTCATGGGAAACTCTTGAAATTTCTATTTTTTATTCCAAAGAAGGAAGGAAAAAAGTCTAGAATTCCTACAGAGAAGAAATGTCAACTTTTAATGTCGTGTTCTCAGGCATATCCTTGCTAGAGGCCACAGCATTTCAGCCTTAGGAACAGTGGGAGCTGGATAGAATAGCTGGAGGCAATCTGAAGTGTCCATTTTCTGTGATGTCATTTTACCTTTATCTGGGAACAGCAGAGTGCTAATGCCTTGACAGCCACAATCACAATAAGCTCTAGCTGTAATGAAAGTAGGGATGCAGACTTGCCTGCAAATCATAAGAGGTGTGACTTTTGGATGCAGCCATCTGTACTGCCAAACCTGACCCACATTTTGCACTGTTCTCACACTGGCATTTTTCAACTGTTACTTCTACTAAGAAATAGCATTGCTCTCAGAAATTACGGAAAAGAATTTTAGGAAAAAGCAGAGTATTTCAGAAATCTCATCTCTGCCACCCCCTCCCCAACAGCCCATTGTCACCTTTTCCTTCCATAAATGACTTGTAATAATTAGAGCTTTTTAACAAATCTGAAATTATCTGTTTATCAGTGAGTGACATTATTGGTCTTCAGTAGTGCTTGTTAGCAGGAGGATGTTGATTAGCCGATCACCCACAGTTTCTTTCCTTTCTCCATCTTGGGAAATGATCCTGGTACGATTAAAATGGCATTGAATATGCTGTTTTCTAAAGAACCTTTAGGTTCCATGGAAGGAGATTTGCCTCTTTCACAGCTTTTCCTCTACACTTTCAAATTAGTATGAGTCATTTTTGCAGAGAGCTGAATATCTGTCTGATAGTGAGGCTGCAGGTGTCGAGTGTTATTCCCCAAATCCTCTTCACATTCGGTGCTAGCTGTTGTGTAGCCCCAGCACTGCTCCTGCCTTTTTGCTTGCTAGATTGAAACATGCATTCTATTCTTGCTCGGCCTTTGTTGCAGGGAAGCAATGATCCTGGTCTTGTTCAGTAACCTCCGACACTAAAGGTGTCTGCATGTTCTCTTTGAAGCAACTACAGGCTTGAAGGGAAAGGCCATAGTTTGCATTACACCAGCTGAAACACTTGGAGAAGAGAGACAAGTATCCACGCATGCAAACCTTTCTTCTGGTCTGAGGGAGAAAAGCAGACAGGCTCACACTACCTAATATTGCTCAGCCATAATGGCTACAAAAATACCCCTACTATTGTGTTGTAATGCTTTCTGTAAAAATGCCAGAGAAATAGAACCTAGAAAGCTGGGGTGGGGTGGTACTTTAAATTTTTAGTATTCTGCACAAGAAACAGTTCCCCAGACTGAAATAATTTTGTTTGGCATTTTTTCCTAGATTTGTTCTTGCACAAATCTGACTCCACAGTGAATATGATGGCTTAACAGGGTCACAAAAGTATTTACCAGCAGGCATCTTTAAGATTGCCTGCCTTTCTTTTACTTTGTTTCAATTGCCAGGCCGTATTCCCTCAGCCCTGCAGAGCTTCATTTTCCTTCCAGCCTGAAGGCTGGTTCTCTGGTGTCTATTCATATCCATAATAATGCCTTTATGTTTACAAAATATTAAGGCTAAGCATGAGACTTTCGAGTTTGTAAATAAAAGCAAAATCTATTAGGTAATCAAGGAAGCAAGAGTTCATCATTTAAATCCCAGATTAGAAACAGTGGGTATAAAAAGTTGCTTGAAAGTGTATCCTGCATTAAAAGGAAAATAGAGCCTGTCATTTACTCACTGGAATTTACTTTTTTTCCTCTCATGCAAGAAGTGGGCTTTAATACATGGGTCATATTAATTATATCTTCAGCTATCTTAAGGCTTGCCCCTTAATCTACATGAATTACCTTAGTTCTGTCTGGAGACAGAGGAACGGAGGCAGGCAGCTCCTGAGAGTAATTCAACCTACCTTTCTTAAGAGAGGATGAATAGTCCTGTGTGACTGTCTTGGATTGCCTTTCTTCAAGACAGCTGAAGCTAGGTGAGATTAGCCCTTTTTCCCAAAGTGAAACCCTGGATTTTTCCTCATCCCCCCCTTCCTAGTAATTGATCTGTTTTTCTCAGAAGCACTAAAGAAAAAAAGTGGATATAAAATCAGTTGACATGATCCCTGGAGGATGATGCCTCTCTTCTTATCATATATATATTAAAAAGAAAAAAAAGCTGCACTGATATTGCACAATCTATAAAGAGTTCTCTACATTTGGCAGAAATAAAATGCAAAACATTTAACCCTATATTGCAAAGGGCCCTAGAGCTGCCATAATCAACAGTTTATACAGCCAGAGCAGCATTCTAGGAGACATGGTGTAAAGCAGAGCCAGACTCAGTGGCTATACAAACCCTGTGTCTGTGGTAACTTTGATAAAGAGGGGAAAGTGGGGATCATTGTTCCACAAGGAGGTTTGGATAGGTTAATTTTAGTGGTAAAGGCAATATGGCTGGAACGATCTATATTTGTTTTAAAGCCTGGAAGAGCATTCTGCATGCTGACAGAACCTGTGGGGCATAGGGAGGCTTGTATTTTGCAGGATCAGTCCCATATTTATAGTTCTAGTTTATAAGGAAAATGGCATGAGATAAACTTCCTTTTTAAGGCCAGCAAATAATAAGACCAGAACAGCCCACTTTGAGGGGGGGTCTTTAAGTTCCCCAAAATATTTACCATGGTGTGGCCTGATCCTGAAGTGAGCTGGGGAGCAGTGGCTCTTCAGACTGTGCGACGATTCCCTACGTCAAGTTCCTGTACGGAGTGCTCTCCCCAATGCCAATCACATTGCCACCTAGATATGGGACTCTGAAAAAATGTTTCCAGTCAACACACAGTAACAGCCTTTACTGGAGTAGAATGCAGTCTTGCAGATCCCATCAGAAGACCCTTCCCTTCAGCCCTTATCAGAACTGGGGAGTAACTCATTTCAGTAGTGAAGCAGAGCCTGCTCTGCATCTCACAGGCATCTAACCACTTTCTAGGAGCCTCAAAACTCACAGAAGTAATTTCTGGGTAAACCTTAATCTGGGTATTTTGAAACAGATGTTTTTCCCCCCAAATAAAGGTGCCATTTCTCATTGGTTATTCTACTCTACCTTTGTATTTCTCTTTTCCTTAGAAAAGTCTGTAACTGCAATAATTAGACTGACACTTTTAAGAATAAAGTTACCTGGAGCCACTTCCACAAATAAGAAGTCATTAGACTTTGCCCTTTGCTTCAGATTTTGCCAGGAAGCCCCTTCTCCTTACAGTCATCTCCATTCAGGCAAGAAGAAAACTGTCATATAGAAATACTGTGCAGCTGGATGGAGTGATTGGACCATTCATGAGTTTTGGGCCAAATCTCATCTTCAGTGATTACCTCATGGCACTCTATTCACTCTAATGGATTTGATGTGAAAAGAGATGGAGCTGATAGAAGCTCAACGTATGTTTTCAAGCCAAAACTACAGGCAACAAATTCAAAGCACGTGAATTTAATGTATACTGATAAAGCCAATGTAAAAAGCAGAAAAACTCAGCAGTCTTCTTAAGTGAGCAAGACTAGTAGGCCAATGTGTGCATGGTTCAGTACAAACAATTGCACCTCATACTGGCAAAGTATGATTAGTAGGAATAAGAAATCCAGATTCCGGTAAATAAACACTAAAGTTTGCTACACGCAGTAGTTGTGCAGCAACAGAAATGGAAGAAAACTTTTATCCCCTGAGATGCTCAATACTAGTCTTGTTAAATTTCAAGCACTCTGATCCCATGAAGCATGCAAATAAACCTAGTTGCAAGCATCTGAGCAGTCACATGGAATTATTAGTTCCATTGCATTTTCTTCAAATGGATAATCGAGTCTAAACTTGCAGTTTCTTTACTGGCTGACACTTTGCACCTAACTACGGTTCTGTGTGCCTCTGTCTGCGGAGGTGGTTAAGGACTTCCAGAAGGCCATTCACTGAATACAAGTGGTGAATATGCTCCTAATTCCGAGCCGTCACTTCAATGCCTGGATTTGCATGGAAATAAACCATAGTCTTTTCAGGAGGATATCAGAAGCCAACTACATGTAGTCAAGAGGCAAATCTCATGGTGCCCAAAGTAAGTGTGGAAAGCACAATGAGATATCATCAGTGTACATGGCATGCCCTTAAAATTTCTCATCCAGAAACACAATCTGTTTCTGAAGAGGGGAATAGTGCTGGGAAGCAAGGCTGCAAAACTACATGGCTAAAAGAAGCAGTTAAACTGCTGTGTGGCCTGAAAGGCATTTGGGAAAGAATTAAATGGGAAGGCACCACTCAGGGATGGCCTAGAGTTAAGTTTGAAGTTTTACAATTGGAAAAGGAAGGAAAATAGGCTCTGCAAATCTCTTCACTATGACAGGAACACATGTAAGAGGAGGTCAGTTTTCTGGAAGCGGGTCATTTGAAAGTCATTCTGATCTGCGTCTTCTCATTTGAACTTTACTTCCCCTTTTCTTCCTGAAATGCACAAAGTTAATTTCCTAAATAGAAGATGGATTAAAAGCACCAAAAAGCTAATGTCACTTGATTCTTTTCACTGGTAGATCTATTGTTACATAATCATCATAGGAACATAGAAAAAATTAATTGGGAAGGGACCCTTGGAAGTCAACTGATTAAACTACTGCTCAAAGACAGCTAATAAAAAAGTTCTGAATTTCTAACTTCAAAATCTTTGGTGGCAGTGGCATAAACCATGTTCCTTGATTTCAGTCACTGTGATTAGTGTAAAGACTGGGGAAAGAGAGAGAGTTTTTAAACCAACCACTTTGATTTTCCTGTATTTTCGTGCTCTTAGGTCTGCCTAGCTCCCACTGTAAATTGAGACCTCTCTAAAGTATGTTTTGTTAATGGGCCGTGAGAAAGAAAATACGGTTTTAGCATTCCCTACTCTGCCTGTGTCTTTTGTTCCCATTTTAGTGGAGTGCCATTACAGTGGGAGCTGAGAGAAGAGCTGGAATAGGGTCATTCCCACAACCCGTGCTGATGGGGGGGGGGCTCCTTCGCCTTGTCGCACAGTACCTTTCATGCCGAAAGATCAAATGTAAACCTTTCTTACGTCTTTTGCTGTACTCAAAGTGATAGTACAAAGGACCCATACATTTAGGTTTCAAATAACCATGTTCGCTAATACACGGGGCTCAGCTGCATACAAACCTCTGCTATCTGGAGAGAGTTGGAATCCATCCACATCTGCTGGATTTCAAATTGGCACTTCATGTATCTCTCAGAAAACCAGTAAGAGGCACGTAAAGAAATGAGATATGTTTTCCAGTTCAGAATTTCCCTCTAATTAGAAATATTTCAAGTCCTCTTTTTCTATTTCAGTAATCTAAAATGGAAAAACTCATCATAAGCAAAAGGCAAGTGATTTTCAATCTGCATGTGGGACATCATTTATTATTAGGAGCTACGAGAGCATGACCATTAATTTTTTCCCAGGTCTTTCATATCTTGTATTTTTTTAACTCACTTTTGTATTACATTTTTGAATGATAAAGTGTTCAATTCACTGCTTAGGGATTGTTCTCAAACTCTTTAATATAAACCACATCCATACAATATTGAAGGATCTGACTTAAATTAAATCTACAGAAGAAGGGATATTCAAAGTTCTCTATTTTTATGAGTGTATCATTCATCTTCATCTGTCACGTCAGTGTCTCTCTGTACTGTAAGAGTGTGAACTTGTCTTGTCCATTCTAAATTGCTTAGATATCCTTGAAAAGCCAGAAAAAAAATCAGAAGCAGTGAGCATTTTGTCATCAACTTCATGGAGCCCAGAATGCAGCTTTTAATGCAAGGAGTGCTACTTTTATGGAAGTCTCTGCTCAATCACTGCAGAAAATTAAGTATCAGGTGTGAGAGACTATGGAAATGATGCTCGCCTTAGTTACGCAAGTGTTAATCAAAACTAAGCTCCATGGATTTCAATGGAGGTGCAGCAAGGTCGATCAGCAGCTAGACGAGACCCAGGTTCATTAAGTGCTAAGGGAGTGACTTCCACCAATTTTCCAGACGTTGCATTTTCCCGTATAGTTGCAGGGTGAATGGGAAGCTATAAGCAGCAGTAAATAGCAGAAGAGGATACGATAAAGGGGGGGGGGTGGGTGGTGTGTGTAACTGTAACCTTCCTGTGAGTTGTTTTCCTGCTATGCATTGCTTTTCCCCGCAGTTGGTTTGCCAGCCCACAGAATGTCAAGCTGTTGCAAGACACACTGTTTTAGCACAACTGTCAATTCTAAAACCAGTGTTCACTTGATGCACTGTATACATGCAACCTGGCTTCCACGTGCCATCAAAGAAGGCACGTATATATGCATATGAACCTGAATATTGTTCATGGAAACTTTCAGTGGTCTGGCACCTCTGGAAACACAGTAAATCATCTGATACCTGTGCACCAAATTGTGAGGAATTTGCTCCTGAAAACACTTTTGGTACCAGATTTTCAGTTCTAAAATTTGTCCGTGAGCAGAAGTAGGCTTGTACAGTGTCTTCTACTTAAGAGTAGTTGCACAGTGTATATGCTGTAGAGAATATTTATGTGCATTATTGATGCAGTTTAGAAACATTATCAGAACAAAATATAATCCAGTGCAACTCATCACTAGTAACAGGGATAATTTTTAGAGCTTAAATACTTCTTCCATTTCTTAAAGTGCAAAGACTTGACTCACTTCACTATGCCTTCTCTCACAGAGAAATGCTATCATGCAGAGGTCGTACTACCTCAGCTTACAGTTACAGGAGCATGCATAGATATACATCAACAGTATGTATATAAAATTTATATATTTATATATATATAATATATATATTAAAAAATATAAAATTATTTTATTAAATATTAATTTATTTAAAAAATGATGTCTCTTATGAGCCCTTTTAAGTGAATTTATTACTTTTTGTTATAGGGACTGTATTTATTAAGACATTTTATTGAGAGTTTTGGACTTTTTAGTTAAATAAAAAGATATTATTTTCTTCTTATTTGTGCTGCTGTAACTCCATTGCTTTTAGTGTTCCAGTCACTAGTGCAATTCAGAGGACAATGTGACTTTTTTTATTCATGTTCATAATGAAGTTAATATGAAATTTTGTTTCCATTTCCCTTATTCCCACATGAACAGTCATGAGAAAACAAGTTCAGGGCAATACCATTTGGTCATGGCGTATTTAAGAAATCCAAAATCTTGGATTTCAAATGAAAAATAATCAGTCCCCAGAGGTGATTTTTGTTTACTATTCCCTACCATGTCACTGTCCTGGAGTGGATATGTGTGGGTTTTTAACATTCTGGTCTGGACACCTGCAGCTCCTGTCTCTGTTAATGGCTTTCAAGACTCCAAACCTCCAGCAAGCAGAAATGTCTGATGGCAGAGCTGTGTCCTTGCTGCCCAGCTGGGGAAAGATCTGCTTGACTTTACTGTCTGCCTCCCCCCAGCGCTTCTAAGAACACCGGGCAGGGGGGTGACTAACTGGTGAAACGTTCTTCTGGGAAGAGTTAGCACAAAATACAAGGAACTTGAAAAGAATGAACTCACTGTGTGGTTGGGGGGGGCGGGGGGGCAGGCGGTGCACGAAATTCAAACCAAATGTCTTACAGAGTTAAGACTGGTTTGCAGAGAGACCTCCTGTGTTAAGATTGTAAGCTGATCATGTTCTGCAAACAGAAGGAGATGAAAAATGAATGCTGTGGACCCCGCAGATTTGTAGTCACCTGGGAACCTGTGCATGTGTGAAGCTTCCGACACACAAGCAGCCTCGCTGAAGTCAGTGCCCACGATTAAGCCTCTTCCTGAATCGGGACCTGGTTGTGAATTACTGGCTTAGTTCTAATTCGTGCCACATGGGACTGCTTTTAAATCTAAATTCATTCATTAATGTTTATAAGGCGCTCTGAGATCTTCCAACGTGTATGGCACTATTGAAATGTTAAGTGTCGTTATAACTCATGCTTGCAAAAGCAGCTGAAGATGGATTTACTTTATGTGGCAGACGGTAATGGCTCGCTTGGAACAGTTACACATTCTATTGGGTAAATAACAGAAGTGTTACAAATTGTAGGAGTGATATGTTTACATAATAGACGGTAACCACTCCAGAGGAGCCATAACAGTCAGCTTAATAATACGCATTTTGAAAATGATGTAAATATATGTATATGTGAGGAAGCAAAATGGCTGTAGGAGATAGAGAACTGACAGTTCCTGGCAAATACTGTATGTTTTCAATGCTGTATTTTAATGATTTTATGCAAACATGTCCATCTAGTGCCTTAACATGACAGCAGAGCAGAAAAAGGGTTGTATTCCAGGGGCTGCCACTAATATATACACCAATGCTATTAGATGCACTATAGATGGGCTGTACAGTGGGCTGCTGAGTTTGCAAGTCAGGCAGCACTGCTAAAAGCTTTCAGGCATGCTTGTTCCCCAGGACAGCTCCCTCCATCTTCTCATCCCCCTTTTGGCTGTGTACCTTCACATAAGCTCCCTCCCACACTTTAAAAAATGCAGCCACTTCATTTCTGCCAAGCACGTTGCCTGTCCTCCATCTGCACAAGTGCCTCAGGAAAAAAAGTCCTCCCAGCTTTGTTCTCTGGCTCTATGGCATTTACCTGGCTGTTTCTACCTTATCTTGCCTTAATTTTTAATATTCTGGGCAGTAAAGTTCTGGTAAGAAATGCTGCTCAATGCTGCTCTATGAAACAGTATGAAACTATACCTTCCATATACCATAATCATGCTGTTAATGGTTGTACTCAGTACGTGTGAGGGGAAATAACGCTGTAGCATTAACTGTAAGAGTGAAACCAAATTCTTGACTGGAGCTATTCTGCGGGTGTTTGTGAAACATTTTTTCAACAAAAGCAAAAATGCCTGTTTGACCAAAGGAATTTTTTCATGGGAAAAGCATATTTTGATCAAAATCATTCATTTTGGAAAGGAAAAAGGAGGAGCAGCACACAAAAAAATGCAACAATTTAATTACAAAAAAATTAGGAGGAAAATCATGCTACAACCTTTTTTTTTTCAAAATATCCTGTCAAAAATGGTCATATCTATCTGCTTTATTCTATAGCTGTGTTGATACACTTACCGTTACATAGTTCATATAAGAGCTTTCTCCATAATTCTTCCACCATTTTAAGAAAAATACCTGGACTGTATCACTCTCTTTGATTTCCTCGTCTGTTAAAAAAAAAAATTACTCAACTTTTGAAGTATTAAGGATAAGCTAAGAACACTTTAAAGCTTATTTTTAGACTCAAAACTATTTTTAGTACCCTAAAATAACAAGCTTAAAGACAGGAAAATTTGTCAACAAGGAGTAACGTTAACCCCTGTGCTGTGGTGGCTGTATGACAGACATGGAGAACCGTATTCTTACAGCTTCTGTAAGGTAAGAATCATACTGCTCTTTCCATATTTATCTCGTTTCTGTTTCTCTCTAAGTCTGTGTAATCTGGGACCCCATGACAGAAAAGGTTTTCTGTGGGGCAAGTCACGCGGGAGTCCAGAAACCAAGCTGCCTTTCCAAATCTGAGCCATGCTCTGCAGGGATGCAGCCCGCTGCTGTAGTTGCGGGGCCCTGCGGGTCTCTTGGTGTGCTCCAGCCCTTCAGCGGAGCCCGTGCTGCGGGGGCACTGCAGAAAGCCCGGTTGCCTGTGGAGGAGTCCTGTGGTCCTCCTTGCCCTTACTGGCACAGAGAATGTGATTCCTCCCCTTGGTTCATCTGTCTTTCCTATGAAGACTGAAAGAGTTGAGGTTGTTCAGCCTGGAGAAGAGAAGGCTCCGGGGAGACCTTATTGCGGCCTTCCAATACCTAAAGGGGGCCTATAAG
>JAVKLA010000073.1:214334-253676 GCA_034782735.1 Sagittarius serpentarius | reverse complement strand
CCCCCCCCCAATATCTAACATGAATATACATTCTGTTACAAGACGTCCTTAGCACTGGCTGACCATATCTTGGTATTTTGCAAAGCACCTTACATGCTGGGCCTTTTTTCTGTTCAGCTATTTCTAATAGTCAATGCCTGTATGTGTTCTCCATCCTCATCCCTTCCCGAGAAACTTGGCTCCCAAATCCACACACTCGGAAAGTGGTTTGGAATCTTCCACTGATTTTTTTTTTCTTTATTTTTTTTTCTTTTTGGTCAAACAATACTGAAACTAAAATTTTAGATATGTATCACTTATTTTTTAATTGGAAAATGTTTTTCAGTTCCAGGAATTTGTGGTCCAAGTGTGAGAGCAACAAATTGTTTCAGTCTAGGCTGTAGTATCTCCTGTCTGGAAGAGATCACAGGTTTTTCCAGATTTAAGGCATGGTATCTGTTTGCGTTTCCCGACCTGTTAAATGAACCTGACAATGGATTAGGACTAACAGAAAGCTTGCTCTAGGCTTCTTGGTGTAAACTGTGAACATGAATGAATTCATATTAGCAAAACGCAGTCAAGCTATCCAAAGCAATATTTGGTGCAGCACCATGGTGGATATTTCTGAGCTACCTTATTCTGTTCCAGTTCTGGGCCCCCTGCACTGCACTTTGTTGTGCAGCAAAGATGTGACAAATTCAGGCTTTGAAGATTTAGCCGAGTTTCACATCAATTATGTTCCAGATCAGGTTTCTTCTCACATTAATATTCGCTGCTTTCTGGTTACTGCTGGAGCCCACTCTTGAATAGTTCTAGCGATTTGCCCAGTCCCTGTTTACATGGTTATGTGACCAAAATCCCTAGTTCAGTAAAAATAAAATAAAACCAGATCCACAATTTACAATTAGCACATCCATTTTGTATTTTAAGAACAGATTGTTCAGTGCAGTGAAGTGCTATTCATGATGCACTGAGGCATTTCCCACATTACAAGCTGGGATCTTTTAACTAGTCTCAAGGGATTGTTATTCCCTGGCCTGCTTTTCTAGCTCAAGGGCATGGTGGAAAGAAGTTCAGCCCAAGAAACCCATGTGGCATCTCACATTTCGTTGGCAGCTTTGAAAGTCTCACCTTCCAGGCCAAAACCTGCACTGTGCTGGAGTCAGTCCTGACCTCTCAGTTGAGATGTTGTCTGCACGCTAGACCTAGCTCACAGAGAGTTAGGACATAAGGCATAAAGGCACTCAAAATCCAGCTCGTTCTGCTTTGCTACTGGACATGTAGTGGAGGAGCTAAGAGCCATCACCTGGGAGGTAGGATGGAGAAGTCGCTGCTTCCTAGCCTCAACCCCAACCCACTGCATTCCAAGACAGCCTGAGGAATAGTGTCAGGAAAACTTGCTGCAGTGCTGCCAGAACTCAACTTTTTCTACAGAAAAAGGCCTTTGGTCTGTAGTTCGACTCCGAGCCAGCAAGCTCACTCTGAAAGTGTTTAAATAATTTTTTTTAAGGAAGAGAAAAAAGACTTTATGCTGTGAGTAATGGGGTGCAGAAAAGGGGCAAAGAAAAAAAAAGAAAGAAATGCATCAAAGTTAATTACAAATCATTTGCTTGAATGAATGTGGTTGTGTAATATGCACCTAAAGTATAACATCAGTAAGAAATCAAAGCATGGATTTCTTTTATATTCAGAATGAAACTCTTCACTACATTATCCAGTAGTTGGAATCACTATATAACTGTGAATCCACATTGGAAGTGGTTTTGAGGTTATTTTAAAACAAAAGGAAAAGAATAAAAATCAATGAAATACAATGGTTTGGAAAGACTTTTCCTGGAAGAGGGATATAGGTTTTAGGGTATTCATGATGCAGTGGGACAAGTACTTCTTCTACTGCTTTGATAAATGACCTTTTTTGCTTCTTCAGAGTCAAAGGGAGAGCCGCTTTCCAGAGCGAATGGAGCTGGGCGAATCACATGGTCTATGGCCAGCTCCGGAGTGCTTAGCAAATGAAGTCATCCAGACAGGATTAAAGAGAGTTATGTCTCCGTAGCAGAGCCTTGTTTATGGAAAATGAGTTTGGGCGATTGGCTTAGCCTAAGCACATACTGTTCTTTTTTACCTAGGCACATACTGCTTTCTTCGAAAAAGTAGTGCTGTCCCAGTCAGCAAATGTTCGTGGTTTTAGTTCATAGAGGTGGAGCTTGGGAGAAGGAGGCTGGCCTATCTGTTTCTCTGATTTCCCATAGCCTTGGCAAGCTCCTCAATATATACAGCAGTCTGTGCTGCTTTTTTTTTTTCTTCTAATGAAATCCTACACTTTTTGAGGTCCCTGTGTCTTTTCCAAACGAAGCCGCCAAGAAACACATGAAGCATATATCAGCTGCAATTAGAAAACGGTGGTTTAAAATTATGTCGGTATTTTAAAGCATAAATATTCCCATTCATATGCATCTAAAATGCATAAATGCACCAGCTGTGAGGTTTTTCCTTTACTTCAGCTTATGAAAAATCCTAGGAGATCAGGAAATTTAGAGCACAAGAATGGTTTATTTTTATACCTATTTCCCTTGTCATTTCCTTTTCCCATTCCAGTCCCTCTGAGAAGAACCAATTAACTTGAGACATTTTCCACATTCATTAGTATCTTCATTAAAAAAAAAGGCAGAATTGTTTCAAGACTGGTATTTTATGCCCAGTAAACTGTGATAATATTGCCTGTCGGAGTGCAACAAGGGTGTAAAATCTGTGAATACTTAAAATTGTTAAATTTTGCATCTGCATCTGTATCAGAATGGAACAGACGCCATTACAAAGCAGCAGGTTGCTAAATAAAATGTACTTTAAGAAAGCAGGTTAGTGGCCATAAATGAAAAGATGATTGTCAATGCCGTTGGAGCTAGTTGCTGGAAAAGAACCTGATTAGCACTTTTCAATGGAAGAACAAACTGTTGTGACTTCAGCAAAACTCTTTAACACTATCAGGCATGTAAGGAGTCACCAAAAATGTCAGCTGGGCTGTGTGCCACAACCGGAGAGACAGGAGTGCCCCGTCTGGGTGCCGTCCAGGGAATCCTGGACCCACAGGGCATCTGCTGCTGGTACTGCCGCATGCTCCTCTTCTCCGTCTCCCTCCTTCCCTCTCTCCTCCTGCCATTTAGAGATGCCACAGCCACCCTGCCATGAGCACAACCAGTAGCAGAGGCAGGTGATGTGGAGGAGCACAGTACATGTTCGGGTGAGAGCTTGTTCCTTTACATGTATGGTCTTCTCACATGATTTGGCTGGTTGGGGATATTGCTCTAGTCCCAGAATGCTCCTTAGATGTCTGCTTGGGTTTGGGCCTGATGCTTTGCTCCTTTGCTTCTTGGCCTTAGTAGAAAAACACTAGGTCAGTAATGGTGTAGGAGAGTTACTTTTGCTGTGTACATACAGTTCCTTGCTGTTTATCACTGTATTTCTATGGGCTACATTACATACCATTTTTTCATTATTATTATTATTATTTCTAGTGAAAAACACTAACAGATTTTTTTCCACTGCTGTTTTTCTTTTTTACTACTGAGAGGGCTGGACCTGGCTCAAGCCGTCCAGCCAAAATTGTGTATAATATCCAGAAGTCCTCAGATAGCACAAGACCAAGGTAGCTGGTTCTTACACCCACTCATCTTAATTCTTTGCTATGGAGATATGAAGTCCAGTGCAGATTTTTCCTGTGCTTCAAAGATTTCTCAAATGATGTAGGGTGAGCATTAGACACCGACCGATAGTGTACATTGGAGCAAGTCCAACAAATTTTTGTTTTAGGATTAGAAGAGCCTGTGCATCAGCAATGTGTCACACTTCCTCACACTACTCTCTGTACTCTTTCCTTCTTGCCATGCTGAGCAAGTTGTCATAGAGCTACCAGTTCTCTCTAGACTGGCAGCAACCCTGCTCTGACCCATTTACCCCAAAGAGCTCCATATTCTCTTGCAGTGACAGTCGCCCAGCTCAGACAGGTCTGACACTATTTTTTTGGTGAAGTTCCAGCAACTTGCTCTGTAATTCCTAGCTGAATCTGTTTTTTCCTATTATCAGAGTTTTTAAGTTGCCAAGCTCAGCCAGCCTTTCAGACTTAGGGTTTGTGGCTAAAGTCAAGTACAATTCTGAAAGCAACTAGGGTCTAGCTGCCGCTTGAATAAAGTGACTGGATCTTCAGTAGTTCCATCTCAACTATTAAAGGTAGAGAAAGAAAGAAAAGGGAAGGAAAAATAAAAGCATTTGTGATGCAGCAAAGCTGTCACCCCAGAAATAAAGTGGAGGAACCTTTGATAATTCTTAAACTCGTCTCCCCAGACCTCTGGTAAGGTTAGAGAGGCTTTTTGGTTAGATGCCTTTAGGTCCCAAGCTCCTGTTTCTTCAAGACCCTGCTCAGAAAATTCAGTGTGCTGTTATGTGAAAGATGAAAGTTTTCCTGACTAAATTATCAAGAAAGATTACAACTACCTTCATTGACTGCTTGCAAAATATTGTTTCCCTGGGGAAAAAAAGAAAAGGCCCCATTTTTAAGGAGAGAGCTTTGCATACAACTGCTACACAGTCATTCAGGTTCAGACATAGAAAAGACAATTTTAAATGCAAAATTTAACATGAGAAGCATAATAACTTTTTGAGTTCTTAATAGGCACAGTATGGATGGTGAGTTTCTGATCTTCATCGCAAACAGAACTGAACACAGCATTCACCTTTCAGTCGTATTTGCTGAAGTAATTTAGTACCTGTTATCATGTTGGCTAAAAGGTTTTGTTACACATGGAAGACAAATCTGAGCCAAGTATCTCAAGCATCTTTCAGAGTTTGTAAGCACAATACCTTATAATAGAAAGCATTTCAGTTGTCAGAGTGCTGCAAAAATCTCATGCTTAAGAATGTTATGTATAGGACTGTTCACCTCAGAAATTATGTTTAGCTTTTTAAAATAATATTTTCCCGATTTTAATCAGCTTAATTCTTCAATCTCCTACACTTAAAAATACAGGAAACAAGAATTAGACAATGGATAAAAGAGCTCATAATAACTAAAACAAAATTTCCTCCCATGAAGTCAGAGATCTGAACCTTGCAGGAATATCAAAGTACTGCATATATTTTCTGTGCACTAAACTAAATATTTTAAAATACCATAGAGGCTTTTAAAAATAAATACCTTACGGAGAGCAGTATTCCTCCTAAAAATATTTATAAGAAACACAATTGTGGTTTTGGCTTCTATATTGTTCAAAAGAAGTAAAGAAAGTCTGATGAAGCAGAAGCCAGAAAACACAGCAAATGCTGTAGTGTTGCTGTAGAAAAGTAAACAAACAAACAAAAAAACCACTATGGGGGGAGATGTACTGAGCTATCCAGGGCAAGGTTGTAAAGGCAGTGAAGGGAATTACATACGCCACATTAGGAAAGGAAAACCAGATGTAAAGCTAAGTCAATCCCACTACATCGAATAAAAAAGATAACGTAAGCATACACATGCATTGTGTTGGCTTTGCTTGCCCCTGCCACACATCTATGGATTTCAATGGTTGATTAAGGATTTGGGAGGTTTTTACATTTTCATGGGTTCTGCTGCTTTCCTGGGGATATAAACTCTCTCCTTGACAGAATACTGCATGTGAAAGATGGAGGCTTGCAAAAAGAAATGCCAAACATCCTCAAGCCAAGCTTCAAGCTCTGCATTTCAGTGTTGTTCATGGAGCTAGTTTTACAATACTCACCCTGCTCTAATATCTATGCCTGGGCAACAAGGCAGATGGAGTGATAGAACCATAGCACCTTATGTGAAGAAAAGATGTCTCATATTTGAGAATGTTTTCTAAATAGCTGAATAACAGCTGAGACTGCTCTAATGATGCAGAAACCTTTGCAGTGGAAAGATCAGCAATACAACATTTGATTAGTGCAGGAATAGTTGCAGCTAAAATTTGTGAGCCTTTCATCTCATGAATTATGACTTCAGGTTTGATCCAGCTCCTACTAAAGTCAACAAGAGTCTTTCCACTGAAATGCAAGAGAAGCTGGATATAGATAGACCTACAAAGTCAATAGTCTTCAGGCAAAACTCCTTTGGTTTCAGCTAGAGAAAAAGCAGCCAAAAAAGGCTGTAAATATTTTGAGATGGAGTTATATACTTGTGCTGACACAGCAGACAGTTTCTTTTTGTCTGGACATAAAGAACATTTCAACCAACTTCTGGATTATAGCTGACTAGAGCAGAGTTTTAAATTTACAAAATACCGCATTACAAGTGGCAGACATATTCATCACTACTGTGGGTCAATGAAACTGTGGGAAAGTAAAACAACTTGAGGGAATTTACCATGTGCCGCGTTGATGGACATTCACTGAATGGCTGCGTGTTCTTGGGGGTTAACTGCAACTTTGGATTTGAGCATTTTGGCACATCCATGGTTCAGCAGAACTCTAATGCAGCCTTTCTTGGAGTTATTGTGTGACTGGACTTACATAGTGTGAACGATTGATTCAGAGAGGCTGAGCCTCCTCCCTGTGCCTGAGAGGATCCTTTAGAGAGCCATTTTCCATGTGTGCTCAAGTTTCCTGCAAAGACTAAATTTGTGGAGTAAGGCTATTACTAGAACTAGCAAAGGTCGGTGGGAGAACCTCACAGATCTTCAGATCCAGAAAATTGCTATGGGACTCCAGTTCTCCAGCACAAGGACGTGTTAGGCGTGAGCCAAGAACAAAGGCGTGAACTGATCTCTGAAATCCTCAAAGGGACCAGATGGGATTTAAGTAAATGGACACTGAGCTACCCGTGTCTGGAAATAAACACACTGTATGGGGGAACAGAAGTATGTGCATGGTGGGGACGGCAGGAAATTCAGTTTCCCCATTAGAAGATCTGGCATGTGTCATGCATTCACTGGTGTTAATGAAGCAGACTATATTTTCATCATTGCCTGGTAACTCTGGCCCTGCCAATGTATTTGTGCGTACTAAGCCTGTGTGTGTAAAAAGGACGTTTTTCTCTGTCTTTCCTCACCTTCTCTTCCCTTCAGTGAGCAAATCTGGCATGTGGTTGCTTCCTTTACCTCTGCTTCTGCATGACCTCTCCTGAGAACAAACACTGTAGGTGAAAGCTTTCTCCTGCAAATTTTTATAGCTCTACTAAAAATATTGTACACACACACTTAAAAAGATGTCTTATCAGCATAAAATAATGTGGAAGCCCTTTTAGAGTAAATTACTGTAGGAAAAACACATCCTTCCTCTCCTCACGCAACATCAACACATACCATTATTACGTATGTGTTCCTGTCTCAAGTCCAACCACATGTACTGCTACATATTGAAATGTCTGTACATTAGGCAGTTACTTACTTTGAGCAGCTTCAAAAATTACAAGCAAATTTTTAAGCACATTCTGTGCTTCATCCTTATGGCCCAGTTCCTGTTATCCATCAAGTCTGTTTCAAAATAGGACGCATTTTTGGTACTGCAAAGTCAACAGTGCTGGAAAGTTGGCGGGTATGCTTGTTTAAACAACATTCCCAAGTAGTCTCCTGGCAGGTGTTTCCAGAGTACTTTGAGCACAATTCTTTGGACGGGATATCTGCCAAAGTACATAGCAACAGGGAAAAAAGTGTTTTCCTTTTACCGCAGTTGGGACAGTGCAGTGTTTTAGATGCTGCGCTGTGCATCCATTTCAGGAGCTTATTTTGGCACAGGGTCAGAGCCTATACAATGGTAAAGTACACAGCATCTTCCTGCCTGTTTAATGCAAGTGAGTTCCAGAATACCAACTGGTAGGTTATCTTCCTGGCAATGGGCCAGCCTCTGACATGCCTCTTGCACCAATCTAGGCTTTCAGCTTTATAGAAAGCCTTCACCTTAGAACTCTTTACCATAGACCATCATGCTGCAAGGGTTTCTGCAAGTTCAGAACAAATGTTCATTTCGTAGCTGGCCAAAAGAACAAAATAAGAAGGGTGGGTGAGGTGGGAGAGGGATCAGAGAAGCCTTGTCTACCTGGCACAGATTCCTGTTACAGCTGAACCTAGCTTTGCTTAATTGAAACCTGTCCTTTAGATTTGAAAAACACATGACTGGTTTTATAATCCTTCTGGCAGCCCATCCACTTCTCAGTATGTGTTCTAGACCTAAAATTACCCTCTATATTATCCAAGCAGAAATAGTCTTTTAGATATGTATATTCTTAGATACATACAAACAGTCTCTGACCTAAAATAGAAACAGGTATGTGGAACAGTAAACAGACATCAAAGGCTAAAGGAAACATTAACTGAGGGATATACTGGTTTGAAATTTAAACTTTAATGCTATGCTGAAATAAGCCCTGTTCAAAGACGTGGTCACAGCATGTTTGGCTGTTAAACGAGTACTCAGTAATCTAATACCAGAGCTGCAGCTGCAGGTGACCTGCACGCATGCAGCCTTGGCACAGGTTGTGGAGAGTGCTCTATGGCACAAAACTGGTTTCCAAAATAAGGGCTTTAATCTCAAATCCAATTCTAGCTCTTGGTTATAAAGAAAAAGTCCCGGGTCAAACCAAAGCACTTGCATTTTTCCTGGGTGTGTAGACAGGCTAGCACAAAAGTTTCAGAAGTGACCTACTCCAATCACTTCAGAAGCTTTCATCATTGAAGCGACTGTGTAAGCATCCATACTGCCAGTTATTTCACTTGAGCTGTTTCTGTGGATGTGGCAAACTCCATACTGCCTCCTTACTCACCCCCATACTCACCCCCTTACTCACCTGCCCCACCGGCTATATAGTGAGCTACCAATACCTTCACCTCTCTCATTTGTAACTTCTGCAAGTTGGCATACGTGCGGAAACCTGTAGCATTCTGTACGCTGCAAATGACAGTATCATGGTAAATACTGCAGGAAGACAAGCAGTGTGGGTGGTAACTTTTTTCTATTTAATTTTATAAAAAATCTTTATTTCTCTATTGAAATTGTCTGGCACAGAATTTTCAGGTTGCTGGAGCAGGCTGCCATCAAATCCAGCTGGCCTAGCTACAAAATGTGTGGCGTGACAAGGACCATCCCTTGTCCTTTGTAACTGCCAGCCTTCCTGTTTTACTGTGCCTGTCCTGTTTCCCACCCAAAATTCACCTTGGCCTGAGCTAGAGGCAGGCTTTTCTCTAGGGTTAGGCTTCTCTAGGGAGTTGTGACTCCACCTGTCTTCAAAATGAACTTCAAAGCTCTCCTGTTGTGAATATTTTACAAGTGACTTTTTCCATTACTCTTCTTGGCCTTTTATATGTAAGTAGAAGGGGGAGCTTGTTTTTATTATTGTATCTTACATAAGTTAGAGAGCCTAGGTGTACGCATATGGACAGGGACGCTGTGGGACTCGACACTGTGCGAACATGACACAAACGCAGGCAGCCTGGCATCAGACACCTCCTTGTCCGGGTGTAAGGGATGGATGCGCAGGAGAGCACGAGGACACAGCTAAACGCTACAGCGTGGCATGGCAGGTCTGAGCGGCCCTGCTTTTATTACGCTGTGCTGTTATGAGCACTGCAGCAAACACAGTTTTCAGCAGGCTTCAAAAGAAAAACTGACTGTCCAAAACAAAGCACAGGTCATCACTTCAGGGGAGCCCAGCCCAGGTAAGATGTTAAATACTATTATTTTAGGGGTGAGGCTAGAGTACCTTTTTTCTAAGAAGTCCTTAATGAATTGTTTATATTACTTTGTGTAATAACTGTTTTAAAGAACGAGACAAAGAAACATGAAACAAAGAAAATGCGCAAAGGATCCAGGGGAATCAGATACGTAGTTCCTAGTTTTGGTGTTTGACTTACAAAACCACTTCTCAGTGGTACACATAGATACTTGAGTATTACTGGGGCATTACAGCTGCATTAGCTAAGCATCCTTTCCTCTTGCTTTGTTGACATAACCTACTTATCAGTCATTTCATATTCTCAGAGGGTGACATTCATTCTTATGCTGGCTCTGTCCCCGGGGAAGAAAGTAACCCAGGAAGATAAATAGAAATGCTTTAAGTCTGGGTGAGGAAAAATTCGAGCAAGTATCTCCAGGAATGTTTATAGTATTTGCCAGTCCATGTTGCTCAGATTCACAATAGAGTGAAGAATACTAGTACTAGTACTGCTTATTAAAAAAGCTGTATTCTGAGTCATTATTGGAATCCTAAGCATTTCCAGGTGTTGTGCATGGTTTACAATAGTAAGGATGAAAATTTTCCCAGCCTCCTTTTCCTTTTTTTTTGCCGACTTCTACGCTTGTGAAGGACACTAGACTGACTAGCCAAGAGAATACTTATTCGTCTTGCCACAGATCATATATGCTCCTGATGTCTGGGCTTTTCCACTCTGACCTATGATCATATTTCTTGTTTGACTTGATTTCTTTATGTTGGAGCTGTCTGCCTTCTCCAGGTAATGGAGTAAGACCGCCACCATTTTCCATAAAAAAAACCTTATTCCGTTCAAGTTGCATAAACCCACACAATCATTTTCAGTGATGATGATAATGCTTTCTAGTCATTACCAAAATAGGCCAGCTAAAGGCTAGTGACCTAAAAACCTCAGAATCACTTTATTAAACCTGTAAATCTCTGGATTCCTCAACGAGAAGGTGGTCCTCCTGCATCTGACCAGTGGTCAGGCTGATGGTTGTTACTGTTCATTTCCAGGGTTTCCTGAAAACTATTACTTTTGAAGAAGCTTCTTTTAGCTAGTACATGCTCCTTTTGGGGAGGGTGCATTATTGGTGTAGTTTTTCTCAAGGAAAATCATTAACTATATGTGATCTTACAGATTTGCATCAGTCAGACAGGGCCTTAGAGATGGAGCTTTGGAAACTGCAACAGAAATTTTGGAAGAAGGCATGTCAGAGGTGTTCCAGACCTTAGGGGACACTGATTGCCATTCCTACAGATGTTTTTTGAAAGAGGAGTGTTCCCGAATATTTTACTTCCCTTGCAGTTCTGGATGTAACTTTACCCCAATGCTGGCATAGCTTTCTCTAGAGTGGGCAAAGGCCTTGCAACTAAAATGGAATTTCTGTGAGTGTGGTTACAACGTGCTTCCTCCAGAGAACCCAACAAGGAAAACAGGGAAGAATGTGCTGAGCAATCAGTGTGGGGTTTTTTTTGCAAAGCACGCGAATGCCTGTCATCCTCTTTGAACAGTCACTTCTGAAATTTATGGGAGTTTATCAGTAGCACTGCCAAATTACCAACAAGTATTCAGTATTAAATCAGTGGTTTGGACTGCAAAGAAATCACCCCATCTTTTCCTCTGTTGAATGCAGGTGCATAATAATAATTCAGTGGACATTTTCCTGTAGAAAATAGAAATCACTAAAAGCTTTAGAACAAAATGTTTTCTAAGCCTAGCTGAATGGTCACCAGGTTGCTGAGTTGGAGCCAGTTTTCACATCCCTGTTTGGAGCTGTGTCTAGGCACAGCTTCTAAATCAGCTTATCAGCACACCTTCATGGAATAGATCCTCAGTCTAGCAGCTTTCATCAGCATGTGCTGCTGTAGCATTCAGCTGCCAGAGACCCAAGTGTCAGTTCTGACACATCCCATTTCCTTTACTCGTCTCACTAACTGAAATATGTCCAGACCTCTGCCCTTTGGATTTTGTGACCAATTAATATAGGAGATAGCGAATATCAGCTGGCTCAGTAGTCTGTTCCATTGCAAGGAACACAGACTTGGAAATCCCAGCCCACGCAGAACAGAAATACAGAATAACAAAATTTAAACATAGGAAGGACAAGAAAGTAGTAATGCATTAGAACTGTCTATTGGAAGGCAACTCACTTTCTAGCAAGACATGAGGACAAGGCTAGGAAGGCAAAAGAGATTCCAGATTCTTTGGAAGGGTGCTGTGGCCAGGACTCTCAGGAAAGGATTCTCAGCAAACACACTAAGAGAAGACCATGTACGTAATGCAGAGTGTTTTCTTACGGGCTGTTGTCTCCTGAGCTTTGTCAGTAAGGCATCTCATCTGAACAGTTGTTACAACTGTCTTCTGTTCTGTGACACCACCTAGTTCTGACCATTCCAGCCTTGGTTTGAAAATAACTGCAGCACCCAAGAATTTGTTTCCTAAGCCAAAATCTGAAATTATCTTCAGACTTCTATATGCAAGTAAGAATTGCTAGGCTTGAGATGATTACTCCCTCGTAACATCTTAAATACCAGAGGTAGCCAAATGATTGTCCACATTTTCTTTGAGAAGACATTTAATGACTATAAGGCAATAACGATTCAACATTTCCCTTTGTTTTGTAAAACTTGTTACTGGTTCAGTGTTAATTCTCAGCTTCTAACTTACTGAACAAAAGTAGTGAATGTATTTCCAATATATTCTTCTCCTTTACATATTTTTTTTCAGGAATATTGTAGCAAATAACTTCACTAATAGCATTCTTAGAAACTATGAATTTTAAGTGAGTATTAGGGTTCATCTGCAGAAAATAAATTTTCGACTCATGAAACCTGATTTTTAGACAAGATCATCTCAAGCAATCATGTTTCAGCAACTTAAATAATTCCATCTCGTCTCAGAATTATTACCATGCAACTGAGTCATTGTAACAGACCATCTCCATGCTTTTAAACCAGTGCAGAGTCAAATGAGTTACTGCAAATAACCACTAGTTGTTATTCTGCCACAGAACAGGAAAAATACTCTGCAGTCAATGTATCCAAACCAGACTAACCCACAGTCTCTGAATTTGAAGTATTGAATATCCTTACCCAGCTGTCTGCAATTGATGCAGTAACTGAACTTTGAAAAGCATATGCATTGGAAGAAAACTGGAAGGTGCTCACAGATTTTTTTTTTGAAAAATTTCTTTTCAATGAAGTATGTGGTTTGTTGCAAATTATTTACCAGTTCCACTAATGAGAGAGACAGAGAAGAAAAGCAAAGTTGTACAACAGCTTCAAAATAAAAAATGGAAGTTACATTGAATGTCTTAGCCTACAGTGTAAGGAAGAGATTTGTGCACACAGATCAGGCTTCAACTGGTGCAGCAAACCATGTAAGATGGAATTCATATCACATCACTTCAGTCATCTGGAAAGTAGATGTTTAATTTAGTAGCAGCCACAGTTCAGTCTGTAGCCAGTGGCAAGTAGGCACCTCCTGAGAAAAGTCATCCACTTCAGATGGGTTGAATACTCCTCCACTCTGATTACAGAGGAAGCCGCAGTAACTGGCTCAATAGCTCAGACAACTATCTTTCAGTAGGTTAATGTTAGGTGAGACAAATCCTACTTACAGGAGGGTCTAGCTTCCAGTCAGAGCCAAAATTACAGGTCAAAGTGTATCATGTGCAGTGAACGTGTTTACATTACGCAAACAGTTCTTTGTCGCAAGGGCCTCTGGCTGGTGACGTCCAGATGCATTCATGACATGGTTGTACTGTCCCTGGAGCGGTTCCTGCTCTGTGAAGCACAACAGCCCTGGGACTGGCAGCACTGGGAAAGAGTTGCTCAAGGAACAATGGGCTCGTAGCTGAGCCACGCACAAATGAGGAAAGGAAGCCATTTATCATCTCTAGGCCATAATGGAAAGCCACTTCCTATTAATTAGAGAAACACAGAAATTGAAAAAAGAAAACACGAAACTTACGTAATATGATCTCAGAGCTGGCTGATTTGCTAATGTAAAACACAGGGTGGAAAAAAAAGGCTGATAATGTGGAACAGTAGGGCATGACTGCTGATCTCATAGAAAAAACATGCGGAAAATACTACTCAAAACACTGGCAAAATGACTTCATGTGAAAAGCGGATTTCTGCTCTTCCAGTGGGCAGAATGTTCCAAAGGAACCTGCATGCATCTGCCTGTGTGCACTTTCCATTAGCAGGCGTGCAAACGGCTTGGGTATCGCACGGCCAAATGGGCAGTGTTTGGTTCACGTAATGTGTGTATCTTTGTCCTAGATTATGAAGCTGTTAGATTGCATCTGAGATATTTTTCCCAATTGATCCCTGGCTGTAAGGCTAGGAGCATCTTCCGTGGTTTCGAGGGTTTGGGGAGCAAAAGAAAGTTCCTTATCAGATGCAGTCACTCACCTCTAGCTCTCTAGACCCAAATGGTAACAGAAGCAGAATTAGCAGCAGGATATGTCCAGTCCCTGTTTTTTAAAACTGGAGTCTGGAGCACGGACAAATGACCCAGGGACACTCCCTGCTACTTCCATTTAGTAACCATGTACACTTTTTGTTATTTTCATAATAGTTATGAATGACTGAAGAAATAAGCGTTAGTTCAGGTAGATTTAAAAAAACACTCATGATACCGTAAAAAAATGACAATTTACAAGACAAAACTCCCCTTCTCTTTCATGTACTGCAAAGAAGGTTTGACAGCAATTGCTTTAGGAAGAGATAGTATGTTGCACTAAAATAGGAGATGTCCAGTATTTTGCATGGAAGGTGGTGTTCAGAATCTTTAATAGCTCCTAAAAGTTTAGGAGGAATTTCTCCATGTGCTTATGAATTCTGGCTCCCACTATTACGCACTCAAGCACTACACTCTTTTGCTATTACTGGCAGGAAAATGCATTTGACCGTGGCTGATCAGAGGCTTGAGAAACAAAACTGTTGGCCTCTGTTTCTCATGCTGTTTTTCCTGCCCTCACAAAATCTATAATAAGCCTGGGCATTGAATGAGATCCCACACATGCTGAGAAATGAACAGCTAATAGAAAGAGACCCCAGATGTCCCTTTGGAAGTAAACATGGTCCTCTCCTGAACAGGCATCTCTCCATCATTTGACCGGAGGTAAATGTGCCACATCAGCACTAATCGTGTGACCACAGTTTCTGTCACCTCCTTCCTTCCTAGCAAACCTATGCTTCCTATCTGTGTATTTTTGGAAACATCAGAGTGAAGACAAAACTGAAGTTTTAACCCTTGCCCAATACAAAAGAAGCTGTGGAGTCCTTTTACTCTGGGTACTAGGTGCTTGTTTGAGAATTGGTGTATTATTTCATCTTTAGTTGCCAACCTCTCTGACACCTGATATTATGACACAGAGGCACCTTCTAATTCTTTGACAATCCCAGTGGTTAAATTAATTATTTTATTGCTCATAACTGTTACATGCACCATCTTGCCTTGTTAGTGTTATCCTCTGACTTAAATGAGTACACTTCATGTAAAAGCAACTAGGAGCGCCCAGTTTTAGGCAACAGTATTTTTGTTAGGTCAGGCACTGAGCTGACTCAGGTGTAGCTTACATTGGCTTTTGGTTCTTTTTAAAGAGCTGTGCAGATGCCATGGCAACTGACCCAGGCTAAGAGAGGCAGTCTGGGCATTACTAAATGAGGCTTTGAGCTTTTTAGTGCAGTTCACTGGAGAATAACCTGAACTCCATATATGTGGCACTCAATCAGGCTTTTAAAGTTTTTTTTTTCATTATGAAAATGTTCTTGTATAATTTCTGGCCTGAGGCAAAACAGCCTGGGCATCTGCAAAGGCTCTAAAGATTGTTAATATTTGACTAGTCCCTGTCACTTCAGCAAACGGAGCATAGGAATGGCATAAGGGATACAGAGTGTATCAGGAGTTTGTCTTTTTCCGTTATTCATATAGGAAACATACAGTGCATAATAAAACTTTATTCTGAGTCATTGCATTTACCAAGGCCTTATCTAAGGGCTGCAATAGTCCACAACAGAGATCAGCAAGAAAGGCAGGAAAGCCAAAGATGGCACACAGGCATTTTTTCATGCTATATGGTCTAGAGCTAGAAGCAACATCGTAAGACAGAGATCTGTAAAAGGCAACACCTCCCTGCTTCTGCTTAAATCTAAATTGAGCTGGAAACCATTGTCTCATAAAGAACTGTGATGCCGTCAGTAAAACTTTCTCTTTTGGAGGTGCACCATGTCCTGGATTCTGGTTTGCTAGGCAGGTTTTAATCTCTATTTTGGGGGAAGAAAATTACACCCTGATGCAACCCTTTCAGATAGGTTGCTGCCTCCTATAACAGAGCACTGGGCAAAATACATATTGCCTAGATAAGGAGGTTCCTGTAATGTAAATTTTGCCCCACATTTTCTTGTAAGAAAGTTTTCTTCACTCTCTCTCCCTTTCATTTTTTAAACAGCTGAAAATATGTCATGTACCTTAATATAGGGTTAAAATCTTAATCCCAGTTTTATGAGGTCTATGAAACTGATATGTATTGTGCGATGTGGGAATTAATCCCAGGTGACAGCTAGGCAAGCCTGGTGTCTCTAGTTATCAAGTGCTAGTCTCCCACAAGTACGCGTGTGATCTGTGTGTTTTCCAGTGTGTACAGTGTATTCTGTGTTACAATTTAATGAGATAAAGACAAGTGGAATGTGCACACTTAATCAGTTCAAATGATAGTATTTCCTAACCCACATCACCAAGAAAGGCTCACAGCTGTTCAGGCTCATTGCAGTGAATAATAGCTTTCAAAGAAAAATGAACCATAAAAAATAGTAGAAATCAAAATGTAATTAGAGGCAACTGGTAATCTTTCTGTCTTAATTACAGCACTGCAATTGTCCTTACTTCAGAGTGAGAATTCCTGGGAGAATTTTGCCCACTGGATTGCTCAGGGAAAAGAATGAAAAACCTGTAATTTTTTTGTCTGTTTCCATCTTGTGTGCTTTCTTCCTTTATCCTAAAGACTGTCAAGTTTATATTCTTTTAATTTCATTGTCTGGGAAGATCTTAGCTGTGGTATGGAAGTAACAAAGAGAAATTGAGGGTTTCTGAAATCTTATGGAAGAATTAGGAAAAGTTTTAAGAGAGCATGTTCTGCATTGCTGTAGAAACCAGTGATTTATCATTTTCAAGGGAAATTGTTTGGAAAGTACTTGAAACTAGTTTTATGGAGTGGGGTGTTTTACTTAATAACCTGTTTGAACTTTGTGGATTGTACTTGTTTCTCCACATTAGATCTACCCTCCCTCTTTGCTCCTCGCCCTTCATATCCCCTTTCCAGCACGTTTCTCTAGTGCCTGTTTTTGCTTTTTGCTAGATTGTCCATATTCTGAATAAAGTTCTTCTTCTCTTTTTTCCCCATCTTCATCTTCTCTGCTGTTATCTTGTCTTTCCTCTCCTATAATAAGCTGTTTAATCCTGTGGGGTTTCTAGGAGAGACTGTTGTGGGTATACTCTGGCCATCTTCTGTAGATCTTGTCCTAGAATAACTGTGTAGCTCACCTCTACTTCAAATAAATAGGGCTTTGAAAATGGTGGCAACAGCCTAGTTCTGCACCCACTAATATCTTGAGAAATCCCAATGAATTCAGTATAATTCATCAATGAATTTGGCTGCTCTTTTCAGGGTAAATATTTGACCTTAAATGCCAGATTATGAAACAAATTACAGAAAATATGATGTTTTTCTAAGAAATGAATCCAATGTAACCATAGAATGTGCCTTGTCAGTCTGGACTCTGTCACCCTGGGATTTTCTTACATGTGCAAGTATTACTGGAAGGAGTCAGAAGTGACACTCGGGAGCCCTTTCTTATGGGAAACAAAAGCCAGGCAATACCATTTTTCTGAGAGGGTCAAATGGTGCTTCTTAAAGACATTCTTAAGTGAGGTGGGAAAACATCTGTCTGAAAATCAGTTCTTTTGCCAAATTTTGTATCTCCTCCTCAATATCTTTGTAAAGGCAGGCTGGGAAATCTGTGAGCAGTTGTTACCAGCAGTAGTTTTGCCTAATTTGCTCTCCAAAAAATCCATCCATTTTAGCCTAGTTTCCTGCCTTCAGACACAGCCAACATTTTGAGATATAAGTTAAGATAATGAACATTGCTGTGCACTTAGCCAGGTATATAATATTGTTCTTGTACTTATGGTGCAGCAGGATTCCCTCTTGATCTCCCCAACCATCAGCTTATGCCCTGAAGAGACTATGAAGAGAAGCAACATTTTTAGGTCATGGCCTGATCTTGTAGGGCAGTATCACAAGATGGTAGAAAACAAATACTTGGCTGTGGAGACAAGTAGTCAGGCTTCCTTCTAGGTTTTGTGGGGTTTTTTTCCTTTTTTTGTGTAATTGTGAAGGACTAATCAGTACTTCATCAAGCATTGTCAAGGCTCATGATACACATTTGTGCTGGAGAGTCTGGGAGCTTGGCTCTTTTAACGTGTGCTAACACAGGGCAAGTATGAGAAAGTAGAAAATTTTTTTACCGTAATAGACTACTGGTTACGAAGCAAGAAGGGTTTAAGGAAAAAAAAAAAGGGAAAAATCTGAAAAAAAACGGAGTTAGCAAGACTTCTGGTGTCCTCTCACAGCAACATGGGGAGCTGAAGTGAGCCTGCCTCTGTCCCCCACCATGCTGCAGTGCACGGGCTTTACTTGGCAGCTCAGCAGCCACTCACCATCACAGAGCATGTCCCCAGTTTGCCAGGTGGCCAGCGATCAGTCAGCCCTCTCTGAGGAGTGGCGGAACTGCGGGGTTGATAACCAAGACATTTTGCAGAAGAACCCAGAATTGTCAGGGGAAGCATTTATAGAGCAACTGGAATCACTTCTCTGTAGTACTTTCCCAGACTTTTCCTGCCTCACAGCTCTCCTAGATCACTTTTCCCTCTCCTCCCTCTTCATTTTCTCAGGTACTTTGGTAGCCACCCTAAAGTCTATTGTTCAAAAAAATTCTTTCTGATTTGCAGGGGTTTTATCCCTGCACATAGTACAGGGCCAGAAATCAGTCTTCACTGAAGGAGAAAGGCTCCCCTTTAACTGCCTTTTAACCCGTTCCTTAACTAAGGCTTTACAGCATAGAGGAGACACAAAGAACCAGGTTCAAAACTCTTAAAAGGACAAAGAATGCAACTTTGCTGGAACAAAGCATCCTAAATACCTCAGTTCCAGATACAATTATTAAGAATCAACAATAATTTTTTTTCCACTCTAACACCACCATTCAGCAGGAACTTCTATGTCATTGATTGTTGAGTCAAAATATTTTCTATGACAGGTTGCAAAATGGTTTTGCAGCATTTCCACACAGCTGGAGAAATAATCATACAAGCCAAAGGGCAGCAGCTGTAAGATTTCAAAGTCTTACCAGGAGAGGAATTCTGGAAATGTAACAGACATTTTCAAGTCCCTATCATCTGTCCAGTCCCCCCATCTCTCTCCCTTTCTTGCCTACGTATGTCTTAAATACCAAGGAAAAGAAATTACTGATATGGTGTAGTTCTGCTTTCCAATTTATCTTATCTGATATGTGCAAAAAATCTATCCACAAATAAAACTAGAGCTCTTTGTCTTAGGGGTTGGATGTCTCAACTTTAAGTACTAAATTGTTCTTTAAGAACCCATAAAGTATGGATACCCATTTGAATCCAGTAATTCCAGGCGGTGTTGTGAAAAAAAAGACAGAGAAGAGACCTCCAAAACTGGAAATGCACAGCAGCCGTTGACTGATTTTCAGCCCACCAAGGCATATTCCTAAGTCTCAAAGACAATACTGCAGAATACACAGAACACTGTGGAATGAGCAGTTTCTTGAGCAGCAAACACTGATTATCCTGGGACTGCAAGTTTGAAGAATACAGATGAACTACAGGAAGAGAAAATGAAGTAGTAGGCAAGTGCAATCAGCATAGTGAGTTTAGGGGCAAATTTTTCAGGGACTTGCGCTGTCTTTGGGTTTGTGTTTTGAGTTTGTGCAGATTTTCTTGAATCATTCCAGTCTAGATCATTTTTCCTCACACAAAAGGGACACTATTTTCAGTTTGCAAATCTTTAGCTAAAGCAAAAGAAGAGTTTATTTATCACTGTTGAACGCTGTTATACGGATTTCACATATATCCTCTCAGCAATATTACAATGCAGAGAAATACTGACCAGCATGTATTTTGTTGTTTTTAAACTTTGCTTTTACTTCTTTGATTCATTATGAAGCAGCATTGCGCTATGGGTGCTCAACTTACCATCTTCTGTAGGTACAATCTCTGTGGCCACCTGTAACAATAAACTCCTCTTGACCTCAGCGGCAGCAAGAATGTGTGTTAGGCAGAATCAAAGAACAGCAAGCAAGCACTCAGAAAGCGGGAACACTGAGCAGATGGCAGTCTCAGATTTACAACCTGAGAATCCACTGGTTTCATCAATACCGTATAAATAGCTAAAGGCATCTAGTGGTGATTTTGTCATACCTAAGTATGGGGCCGCAGCAATGAAGGATGTATTCTGGAAGGACTTAGCAACCCCGTGCAGGGACAGATTCTTGGAGCTCAGTTCCTCTGGGGTGTTTCAGTCACAGACTGTCCAAGATTCCTATTGCTCTCATGGGTGCCAAAGTGGGTTTTGTTTTATTAGGTTTGGAAAGCTTCTTTCTGGTTCCTGCATGAGTGCTGGGGCTTTTGAAAATCTGGTCATTTATTTGAGATGTTCAGCCTTTCTGAAGGGCAAGCTTGTACTGCAGTGTTTTGCATGCCTATTCATACAGGACAGAAGTGTGGGGAAAAATCTCTCTTAGCCAGCACAGCCTGTTGAAAACCTACCAACAACCCAGCTATGCCAAAGGAAAGGGTGTCTTCTGATGCAGTTTCTGTCACGAGGCGTTATACAGTAGGTCTCCACCAGGAGGCTCTGCCAATGAATCCCCATTAGCCCAACTCCCCTGGTTCGGTTCTGTCTTGCAGGTGAGCTCCTCCCAGGACACGAGGGCTGGCACCTTTTGCGAAGTGCTCAGAGTACATGGCACGGCTACAGATTTTGCTAGGGTGTTAGTGAAATACCTAGAAGGGAATTCTGGCTTAATATAAGTTACCTCACGGTTACTGGGAAGCTTGTCCCCCCAAGCTTACCTCATCTTGTTTGTCTTCCTGTACACCCACTGTCAAGCAGTGCAACCACCGTCGCTTATACCATGTCAATATGCCTACTAGGAACTATCTAGATGAAGAACAGTCAGCTCAGGCTGAATCCAGGCAAGATTGAAGTGTGTCTGGCTGAAAGGGGAAACACTTTGAAAGGCTGGCCAAAACATTGTCACCACCCTTCCTCGAAGATATACTGCCCTTACTGATCAAAGTTATAGCTGACTCCTCACTAGACTTGGATGATCAAATTTGCAGCAATTCCCAGAAATGCTTTCTCTCACCTTCAGCTCACTAGGAAACTCTGTCATTTCCTTGTAGATGGGCATCTCGCCCCAGTGATTCGTGCAGTTGTCACCTCCAGCCCGCACTCCTGTAACAGGAGTGGAATCCGAAACCTGTGAACGGATCCAGAAGGTGACTGCTGACTTTTTCCATAGTGTAAGGTGCTTTTAGCACAGCGTGTCTGAACTCAAGTCCCTCAGCAGGCTTCCACTTTCAGTACCTGTTTACAGCCTTGCCCATAATTTTCAAAGCAACTGAAGAAATGTCAGGGACAGCTGCTACCTCTGATGTGCTTTAGATCAGGAGGTTCAGGAAAAAATGTGTGAGAACTACTCACAATATGAATCTGGTTTAGCTTTGCTATGTCTGCACCTCTTGACAAGGTAATCCTGCTGTGGAATGCTCTGCTGGATTCTGATCATCTTCATGAAATATTGCAGTTTTCCCTACGTGATTGGGTGGTGGAGGGGGAGAGCTTATTGCCTTATATGACACAATTCAACAGCTGTTTTTATTTCACAATCGTTTCCTCCTTTCTCTCAGCTTTCTCCCACCAAAAAAACCCAAACCCTTAACATTGATCCCACAGAACATATACAAAGAATCCTGTCCAGGCAACCAAGGACTTTACTATTGCTTTTGATGTCCTGTGGAAGATACTCAAATAGTACCTTGTTCTGTTTAGGATTTAAGTCATAGTAGCTCACTTTTTCACCTTCAGGCTCTTGCCAGCTTTGGTTACTTTTATTTCAAGGGAGGCAGTAAAGGTTTTCAAGTACCCTGAGTTTTAAAACAATTTGAATTCTGAAGTTCCATGAGTGCAAAGTCTGAGGGCAAAAGTCAGTTCATGTGGTTTATTCACTTGGCTATCTGTAGAATACAATTTGTTTCAAAATGCGTAAATACTGATATGTTCTCTGCTGCTTCAAACCTGATTTGAGGTTGTTAAGATATTGTGTTTCTGACGTGATAACAAAAATGTTGGAATTAGTCAAGTAAAGGCAACTGTTTCATTTAGAATGAAAACACAGGAGGGTGGAAGGAGGTAATATTTACATCTTGTTTCCAAAACAGTGAAATAGTTTAATATTTAGGGTTATTTTGACAAGTGACTAAATCCAAGGGAGACAGGTCAAACCACTTTAGAGAGGGTGGTTTCATATGATAGTAAAGAATGTGAATAAAAGTAAACTAAACTGAAAGGAATACTCCATCAAAATGCATGTTTTTCTTTGGAAGAGCAGGACAGTAGGGGTTGATGCAGAAGGCTTAGATGGAAGTGAGGACACGCAGACTGTTACTGCACTGAGGCCAAGACTTCAAAATCCATGCAAGAGTATGTAAATAGCATGGCAAAAATGCCTTTGGTCCTTAAAGTATAAATCACCGTTGAGTCTGTATTCCCATCACAAGCAAATTCATGGGCAAACTGGCTTGCCTCTATCCTTCTTCATTTTAGAATGTCTTGCAGATCTGTGAGGCCCATGGCCAAAAGTTTTACCTGGTTGTATGGACCGGACTCAGCTTTTGGAGATGTGCTTGAGCCTAAGTTGTGAAGCACCAGCTGGGAAACAGGGAGCTGTTTTGAATTAAGCCGAGCAATAGACCTGAGTAGAATTCACATGACACAAAGCCAGCTGTAAATTTGTGGCTAACACAGATTTCTATGGAGAGGAGGATTAAAAGCTCATTCACACCAGTCAGGGGTTGTTGCCTTGGTTGTTCGTATGGCAAGAGAGCAGCTGTGTGTCTGTAAAGCTCTCCCCCATTTTCCATTTCTGTCACTATTCTGGCTGCGGGACGTATACTGGCAAAACAAAGCCTTGCTATGCTTTGGGACAACCTCACAGCTGAAACTGAACATCTGGTAAATGTAATTAGTTCACAAAGTAGATGAAGTAAAGGCTGGTAGAAAATGTGTATTTTCATATGACCGTCAATGTTTTGGGGGTCGGGCCTGCCTTTTGGTTCTGTGCTTTCAGTGAGCTATGCCAGGTGATCTTTTGAGGTCCCTTGCATCCTGGGCTATTCTGTGATTCTGTAATTAAATTAATGGTTTGCTCTGTCTCATATATGTCACAACCGCAAGAAAAAGAGAAATAATCATTCTAAACTGCCATTGTTGTAGAAAAACTGGTAAGTAGGCAGGCAGGCACATCCGGCACAAGCGTTACTTGTGGGAGCCGTACAGGGAAAGAGCCATTTTCCCATTCATAGTGATTATTGCTGGGGAGAATGAGCAGCCCAGAGAGTTTAGACAAGGCATTTGCTGTGAGGTTAATTAATAAAATTCACACAAATACTTCAGCATAAATTTCTACATCCCTGCCAGACTGCAGTTGGTTGTCCCAAGGCAGACCTCATGAAGATGAAGCCGTAGCTCTTCCTTTCTGCCATACATGGAGGGATTGCTATGAGAAATTCAAATTTATACAAGTAAAAAGAGCCTGGTACAAATGGCAGAGAAGCTCAGAGAGAAGGAAAGATTAGCCCAAAACAAGAAAGCTAAAGAATCTCACTTTTCTAGTAGCCACAGATTAGAGAAGTGTTCTGCCCTGAGCCTGCAGCCAGTGAGAAGAGGCAGCTGAAGCTAGACAGATCTGCTGCCCACACTTTTCCTACTATTCTCACACTCTTTCAGAGATTCCTAGAATTTATGGCCAGAAAGAACTATTAGTTAATTTTATTCTGATTTACTCCAGTAACTTGTGTTTAGTTGCAACACATCTCAATCTGAAGACATCAAGGAATGCAGAATCCACCACTGCCTGCACCAGTTTGTCCAATGATCAGTCATCCTCACAATTTTTAAAAGAAAGTGTCTAATTTCAAAGTCATCTCCTTTAAGCTTCTGTTCATTGGTTATGTATGGGTTTTTTATGGTATTTTCTCCAAATGAGGGTAATAAATGGAGACATCTCAGTCTTATTCTAGGTAGCCCTCTCCTACTTGTGAAGGTGACTTCCCACCTGAATTAATCTGTAACAACATAAGCCATGAGTAAAGCTATCCAACAGCGTCTGTGGAGACACAGCATTGATTTAACTCAAATAATTCATTTTAGTTTTGTATTTCTCTTAGCACAGAAGACTCTCCCCCATCACCATCCTTCTGTAGAGACCTTGGACATTGCTACAATACAGCTAATGTATGACCATGGACATGTCATTCTGTCCCTCACCATTCATCCAGCCTTTTAATACTATAACCCTTTCAGATGATAGCTGTACTTTCATTGTACTTACATTTATTTCTGTACAATAGCTAGCACTGATGTCCTGATCTCATTTGTATGTCTTTGTAACGGTGAACAGTAATAATTGATGGGAAAGCTCTGATGAGAGCAAGGAAATGCCACTGTTCTTCAGTCTCTGCATGTGGGAATATATGGCAGTTCCGATGCTTTGTAAGCTCCTCAAATCTAACCACTGGCCATACTTTTCATTTACATATGATCACTTTTTTTGGATGTGGAAAATATCAACAAGAAAAATAAAAAACAAGCTAATGTGGCAAGTTGTTTACAGTTACATATGTCATTCTTTCCACCTCCAGTTGTTCTGATTAATCTTTTGAACCCTGCCATGAAAGCTGTTGCGTTCTTTATAGCAGGATAGTAGTAACAGTCACCATAGTTATTGCCAGTGCTTCTAAAACCCCAGAAGTTAATGAAAAAATAAATTGCATGTTTTCTTTAATGAGAAAGTTACATTATTTTGAAGATTATATTCTTTTTTTGTTCAAATCTGGAGAAGATTCTTCAGAGAAGTCTGAAATTAAACTAGTGTTTTTCTGATTATTCCTCCATTCGATCATTTTAGGGTTAAAATGGGGTGTGCAGGGAGAATAGCAGCAGCAGGAAAAACAGAAAGATAAACACTTGAGAAAATTCTAAATATTTTAAAAATATTTTAATGGAAGATGTGTAGGGAATGAAATGCTGTTGCCTTTCGAAACACACAAAAAATGTATTTCTTTAAATCTCCTAAAAAGTCTTCACCAAATCTCAGTCCTTTCTAATGTCATGGATAAGAGGAACTCCAGGGGAATATGGGACTAAGCTGGTTGATCCAACAGATCCTTTTACAGAAATCATGAAGAATGTTTCTTCTGCAACTTCCTTAGATCAGGGAAAACTGCTATATCTGCTGCTTCCCTGTTTTCCTTCCTTTGTGGAACAGCAACACAGAGGAGTCATTTCTCGGGGGTGTCACGACAAATGAATGCAGGGGTCCAATGGCTATAGCTCGCACTGGAGGAAAACAACATTCCTGATCAGCTGAGCAATATGAATTGCTTATGCTCCCAGCATCACAGTTCTTGCTACCCGGTAAGACTTCAGTAGTTTAGGATCACTGACATTAGCAATTATAAAATCACCCAGAGTAAATAACAGTAAAATAGTTACAATTACTGGGAAAAGGTTTAGTATTTTGCTTTAGTATTAAACGCAGCACCTTGCTAGTTGAGCTAGCACTAGTTGAGGAGCACTAATGCCTTCGCCCTTTCCGGAAAGATTCACACTGAATCCTGATTGTCCAATGTAGATTGACAAAGATAAATAAATCCACAGCTCTCTCTCTTAAGACACTGATTTAATTTATTTGGTTCTGATTACAATTCAATAACCTCTGAAAAAGGCATGGTTTGTTCAAGGAAGAAGGTTGAACACCTTTGAATTTGACTGCCCATATTTTATTCTTTGTCACAGCTCAGAGGGAGACCCCGTCACCTGCAGAATTAACTGTGCTAACCAAATTGCAAAAGTGCTTGAACTTGAACACTAACCTCATTACAAATATCAGTCAGCTTTAAGCAATGCATTGGTGCAGTGCTCCATCTGAACAAGTCATATGTGTACAGCACTCTTCTCCTCCCCAGGAAGGCCAGATGGCACTGTTGCAAAAACTCTTGCTAACTCGCTAACCTGCGTGTGTAAACTAGTAGTCCTTGAAGAACTGCTTATTGTCACTGGTGAGCCATTTCTTTCTAGTTCTCACCAGGAAAAATGGCTTTCCTGGCTTTAATCTCTTTCAGTGAAACCATTGTAGGTAAGTCTGCTGCCACAGCAATCAAACAAAACATTGTACAGTGCCAAGACATTATGCTACAAATGAATTCTCAGCACGTAACTCTCCAAGAACATCTTTCCACCCAGTTAAAAAGGGGTGGGACTTTTTCTCTCGTTTCCCTTGGCAGACTCTCTACAACTCTCTCCCTAATTAAAACAATTCCATTGCAGATTATTTTGCCTGAACTTACTTAACTGAAAGAAATGATACATACGAAGAGTTTTAAAGCACATTTGGAAGGTACTGTACAGGAAAGAAAAGACACATGATATAAAAGGCAGGACAAGGTGTAGTTTGTGAAAGACAAAATAAGCTAAATACCAGTTTGTTCCCAAATATCCAGCAGCTCACAGGACTTTAAAATCTGGGTGGTTTTTTTTCTTTTTCTTTCAATTTTAAGCTAAGGTTTTTCCATTAATTGTATGCATACCCATACTGAAGTATGGCCATCAGCTTGAACAGTCTTTTTGTGGTAGATGTAGAGACAGTAACTCTCCTAGAAAAGGCAGCGTACAACTGAAGGGCAAGGTTCCCTGGCTGGAAGCGGCTCACCTCTCCCTCTGCCCTGTGGTGCCGAGGGCTGTGTTGCAGAGGTTGCCCAGAGGGCTGTTCTGAGGGCTGGGGGAGGCGTGCACAGGGGTGCGCTGCTGTTGCTCTTGAGGGAGCAATTCACCATCACGGTTTCTTACAGAATTCCATTCTTCCCTTATTTAAGGGCTACTTCATCTAGACTGTAAATATACTAGTCCCTTGAACGGCAAAGAGAGTTCTCACGTACTGTGGTAAATATTTACATCACTTGTGAATGTACTGTAATGAAGCTGTTTTCTGGATAAAAGCCTGAAGCATTTCACTATGGCACAGTGCTAGGGAACTTCTGCTTATAGAAAACCTGGTATGTGGAGTTAAAAACATGACAGGTTGTGTTGTGAGGCTGACCCCTTCAAAAATGCTCCCTGCCCCTTTCATAAATGTGAAAGTATTCTAAGCGCCTTATTTTCCAGCAACATGGACACTTAGTAGCTTGTTCCTTGCAAAATCTTTTTTTGTGTGTGTTGAAATCTTAAATCTCTTGCCTGTACTCACATGGTAAGAGCAGTAACAGAACTGAGATGTGACCATAAGTAACCACATGAATTTATTCCTCTTTCCTTCCTTGCACAGCCTAACCTACATGCATAGTAGCTTGACATGACAGGTGCTGCTGCACCTGCAGATTCTCCCAGGGCTCTGTTCTGATCTCCAAAGTCTGACAGAGTCTTTTTGCTCTTGCTGCTTTTCTAAGCACTTGAAAACTAGCTGTCATTATCAGGCCTCTGAAATGCAATTCAGATATATGAAGATTTCCTTCATCCAACACAATGAAGTTTCACACAGACTCTGAACAAAAATGGCTGGTGTGTTTCAGAGGCTGACAACAGCCCAGGAGCACCGTACAGCCTTGTGGAGGAGTGCTAGGTTAGTAATCACAGGTCACTGAGACTGCTTAACAGTGACCACAGCCACCCCTGCTACTGATAGTTTTTCTTCCTACACGGCTGGAGAAGAAACTGTTTATACAAATAATTGTTATCACACTTTCACCAGGAAATTGCTTAACATGTATCTGAAGCTGAGCATGTTCAAGTTGAGCTCATTTCATTTCAAGCCTACTGCTGTTTCTGTCCTCCTCGGTGAGCAAAACCCATTCAATTTTAATTTTGTTACAAACAAACAAACAAACAAAGATAACTAATAACATACTCTTTCGAAAGACTCTTTTTCCTAGAGCAAGATGTTTTCCAAAACCTTTTCCAACGTAGAGCTAGAGCAAAAAACTGTTCTAAAAACTCCTGTGAGAGCCTGGGGAGTGCTGTGCTTTGCGGTGCATTGCTGTCCTCGCCTTCAGGCAACCGGTGTTCTGAGCCATTCAGCACGCCGTCAGCTCCCAGCTGCTTGGGTGGGACCTTGGCTTTATGCAATGGCAGAAACATAAAAATCATTCCCTTGGAATGGCTTGGCGGTCCACTCTCATCTGTTATCCTGTCTCACTGCTGAATCTGTTAAAGGAAACAACCCATCGCCCCAGAAGCAACTATTAGAACGTATGAGGTCAAACCAAACAAGGAGGATTTTTTGGAGATGTTTCTTGAGTTACTATTAAATAGAGAAGGCCATGTGTCTAATGGAATAAAATGTGATCACAAAATGGAGACTTCTACACACCTAAGGTGTCTGATTAGCAACAAACTGTTAGGCATGTAGGAAAATTCCTGAAAATTCCAGTTGGCATTGATCTTACTTATATGGCCTAAATCCCTTTTTAAAACCAGTGTCAAGAAAGCAAGACTCTACTGATTTCAATGGGACAAAGGTCTAGCCTTAAATTTTCTACATAGAGAGTTTTCAAAAATATCTAGAAATGGAGCTAAACCAGAACTACAACCCCAGACCCCAAAGCTTTGAGGAAGTATTGGTTGGAAGACAAGCTTTGCAGCTGGGCTTTGGTCTGAATGGAGCAAGCCCAAACCTAGGAAGTGATCTGCAGCGAATGCTGAAGAAAATTGTGTTTGGATCCAGATTCAGATTTTACAACTTGGGGCCCATCTCCTAAAATGGTGTAGATGAAGGCCAGAAATGGCTGCCTGCTGTAAAAAGAGGCAGAAATCCCCCCCACCAGCTGCGTACTGTGAGCAGCTAGCTGCCTGTGCACAATAGTATCAACACGGCAGGGGTAAGCCCACAAGGAAGTCTCTGTGGTAAACTGGTTTGCAAAAGCTGAAAGCCATGTGCATCCTTTGTAGCACAATAGCAGAAGGTTATTCTGTGGCTGCTGCAAAACAACCTCTAATTCCTGTCTAGTGCTGCAAACGCAGCCTTTGCAAAATATGCGTTAGGCTTTGAAACCAAAGTTCACGCTGGTTCCTGCTTATTGCACATTGGCTTAGACACTCTATCTGCACCTGCAGTTCTCAGTTGTCACCACTTCTTTCACACCTGGAAGCCATGTTGCGGAACTATGATTGGCACCAAGTTACAAGTAGTAAGTGACAATGTTAGCATGTCCCAGGTGAATCACATTTGATACCGCAGATGTCTGCACCTGAAAGGCCATGTAGAAGAAAACACATCAGAGTTATGAAATACATGTATCATTTATGGTGCTTTTCACCTGGGAAATGAAGTATGCCTTATATACCCTAATTTGTAAGCCTCATCCACACTGTGGGGTAGTAATTATTACTTCCACGTCACACATGAGAAAACATGTCCACAGAGGTATGAATTATCCCCTATCTTGTCCCTTCATGTGCCACACACGGAAGTCAACAACAGAAATAAGAATAGATATACATCCTTGTCTAAAAATCGGCTCAGTGCTGTAAGAAAAAGGACTATTTTTTTTAGGTCATAACAATCACTCATGCGAAAAGAAACTTACCTGTGCTTCCCAGGGGTCTCTTTCTCCACTATGCATTCCAGCTGAGGATCTTTGAGCACTTCACAGGGAGCAGTGTGTCTCAGTCTATGAGAATCATTGGGTTTCCTCTGATTCTTAGAAAGCTCCTATGGCTCCCTGGAGGGAGGTGCAGGCTGTTGGCATGCATGGTGCAACTTATTGTAGCTTGAGTGGTTTATTCCAATGCAAAAAAATAGATTTTTGCAAAAAATAGCAGGGGAAAAAAAGACTCAGCTCCTTCTAATGGTTACCTCCAGCCATTGTCTCCAGTGGAAAATTATAAGATGAGCTACGCTTATGGCTACTTGACTGCAGTTCAGTGAGGTGAAAGTCTACATGCCTATGCAGAACAGGCAACATGGTACCTTGTTCCCTTCATCACCTCCATGAGCTGCCTGCCTTCTGGCTGCCTATGAAGACCCTTCAAAGGCATGGCTTCCTTTGCCATGTGGTGGGTGGACAGTAAGCAGAAAACAGGAAGGCAACGGAGCTTGGCTTCATGCTCCAGCTGTATCATGCAATACGACCACAGCTGGCCCCATTTGTCATAGCACGTGGATGGAATTGTGACCTTCAGGGGATGTTCTGCATGACTGAAGACTTCTGGAGCCTGTGTACTAAGTGATTGGGCTGACAGCCATGTCTGGCTTGGTATGGGGAAGGAAAGGAACAATACTTTAGCTGTCTGTGTAAATTCCTTCTTTGCCAGATTCTTATTGTTCTCACCAACACCCAAGAGGATGAACAACATCAAAACTAATGAATAAGCAGCAGCTAGATATCCAGGTTCTTAAAGAGTCCAAGGTAGCACTTACTCAATGTTTTTGGTGTAGAAAGGCAGTGATGAAAAGCCTCTTGTCAATGATTATATGACTGTGGCAGGAGCAAACTTTAATCACAGTATTAAAGGCAACTCAGTGCTAAAAATCATGTTTACCTTTTAAATTCTTTTGCTCACTGCAGCTAAGTAAGGAAAGAAATTCAACAATGACCTAGGAGTGTTTTTTTTCTTGACTGCATTTTTTTTCTTGAATCTTTATTGGTTTTAAGAAACTTTACACGAAATACCATGTAAAAGCTTCCACAAGAGCCATGGAGGATGATCCATACAGGATGGGCATGCCTTCAAGGGGCACAGCAACCCAAAGTGAGTATGTCAAACGTGCCAGCCATGGCTGCTGCCCAGCGAGCCGGGCAGTGGTCAGAGTGGGCCGAGCAGGCAGCGGCAGCTGGCAGGAACTCGGGGAGGCTAGAAATAGCAGTGGGGAGACTGAGAGAGGACCCGGGAACTGGAGGGAGTAGGTGAGAGAATGCACTGATGGCAGTGGGGAAGGCAGGACAGAAAGGAGATGCTCTGAGGCGGAAACATCCTGCTACAGCTCTGGGTTATGGTAAAAGTCTGCTGGTGTTTTAGCTTCCAGTTTAGTTACATGGAAGATAGGTCTTTGCTGCAATCGGCATAGGCTCTGGTAACCTGGATCTGAGTGTGTAAGTTAGCCTAACCTGCCTTTGTCCCCTCTGGGTCTCCCAGGGAGAGTGTGTCAAGCAAGTCTGGGAGTGCGTCTGGGTGCGGCATTCATCTGAGCTAACGCTCCAGTCCCTGGGAAGAGCGGAAGAGCTCGCAGCCAGGGCAAACTGTAGGACAGCACGGGAAGATGTTAAATGTTCTCATGAGTCAGTTTGTGTCCTTGCTGCAAATTAAGCACATTTCTGCAATGAAAATAGGATCTATACCCCCCAGTATGCCACTAAGCTTCAGAGCAGAACAAAGAGGAGTGGAAACAGGTTCTGTATAGGAGGCCAAGCTCATTCTGCAACGCCAGCCCCAGTTCAGCTACACCCTGCTAGAACCACACACACATACATGATTGCACTGCTAGACAAAGTGGACCTCAGTGCAATGGCTTTTTCCAGGGCTTTACGGATCAGCTGATCAGCACATCTGAGAATACTAGGAGAAACTGTTGAGGGCGGTAATGGAATGGAGACCAGCCTGGGCTGGGACTCTTCATTGTGGTTAACAGGGCAAATAAAAGAGTTGTAAAGCATATTATGCCACTCTCATTTCACAATGCCCTTTTTTCTGGGCTTCGACTAAAAGACACTATATGAGCCCCAGAAGTTTTACCACTGATAAATTAACTGAGTGTGGTTGTTACTAGTTGTGGAACTAAGTCAGGAATTTCTTCTGAATTAAACGTTAATGTGCACACACAAACACACTAGCAGAAACACTTTTGAAGCAGCAGCTTGTTAAGTCTAACGGTACCATAGTTTGAAATAGCAGTAATTGCAAAGATGTTTAAAAAAGGATTTATTTTTAAAATAGCAGTCTGTAATTGCAAAGATGTTTAAAAAAGGATTTATTTTAAAAATAGCAGTCTGTAATTGCAAAGATGTTAAAAAAAGGATTTATTTTTAAAATAGAAGTCTGTAATTGACACTCAGAGGAAAAGTCAATGGGGAGAGATTAAACCACTCAGAACAAATAAACTGAAAGAAAAGAACAAAAGAGATAGTAGGCAATAGGAGAAATAAGGGAAAGGAACCCAAGGAAAGGAGGCAAAAAAGGCAACAAAATGAACAAAAGAAAGACATGCCAATTCAGAACAGCATGCCCTTTAAAGGAAAAACACTGAAATCATGCAAGAGTAACATCATGCAGACAGCTGTAAATTACTTTTCATTTGTGATGGAGATTACTGAAGCTGATTTTTTAATCTTTTCTTATTTTTGAATCACAGTAGAAAATCATCAAAGGCAGGTAGAGATGAAAACCAGGCTAATATTTATGGCAAGCACATACATGCATCAAATAGCAAGTACTATAAAACCTCTTCAGAAAATTCAGTCTGACTTCAACAGGATCTCCTCACTCACTAATGAGCATCACTACACTTTTCTGTGCAACATCCCACCCCGTTGCCTGGCTGTCTTGTTTACCTCACCATAAAGCCTACAAACTCTTCAACTTTTAAGCAGTTTTTGTATTAGATGGGCAGCAGTCCCTCAGGACAGGAGGTCTCTAACTGCTTCATGATTCAGAGATCAAACTGTGGTAGCCGTGGACAAGATGTGTCCTTATCTATTCTTCAAAGCATGTGAAGAGACAACAAATACTCACTCACACTCTCATCCCTCATCGGTCTCAGTTGCACGCGATTTGTAGTAGGCAGGAGAATTACCAAATCACTTTCTCCAGCCATAGGTCACCAGAGACACGAAAATATTCTTACAGACAGGACAAAGTTCAGCAAGAAATGTTATGCACCTTTGTACAGAAGGGAAGACTGACTTTAAACCAGCAATGCTCATTTGTTCCCTCACTGCAGTCAATATCTGGATGTAGAACCTGGGGAACTGACACCCCATCAATGCCAAATTGACAGAAAATGCATAGTGTTATGTCTCCATAGACAGTGGAGTCAATCATGCATCTTTTATTAACTGCAAAGCATCTAATTCTCAGTCACCCTAAGGACTATTTATAACACTTTAATATTGTAAAATGGTAATAAAAGGAGTGTAAATTGCACTAAAGCTTTCTCTAATAGTATTGTTATAGTGATGCAGAGAGCCTTGAATATCACTGATGCTGTGGATTAACAACCTCTCCCTGATACCTGAAGTCTTTAATGCCCCCAAGGCTTGTCCCAATCTACCAGACGGAGTTGGTATCCTTCACACCTGTTGAGAGTTTCAGGTGAGCACTATGTAATTTTCACTGCCCAGTGTTAGACAGCCCCAGCCAAGAACTGACGGTAGGCCAGCGAGTCTGGCCTGAGTTGTGAAGGGAAATGCCTGCCCAACACTCAGGGCTGGTAGGATTGCATGGAGAGCATCTGCCAACTGGGGAGACGTCATACCAGGTGGAAGATGTGGGAGACTGTGTGTGCACGGCCTGAAAACAGGGCTTACAGGCTAGTTTGGTGATGGTCTCCGTCACAGAAAAGGAAAATAGCAAAAGTGAATTATATTAGCTGAGTTATTTGCAAGCCACAGTTAGCCCATTTGTTCCAGGGTCAGCTCTGTTGGAACAATATCCAACTCCCAGGGCATTCTGGGTCCTCCTGTACTGCTTGCTTCTGACCTCTAAAGCACAGTAGCCACCTCCTGTGACCACAGATCATAAAGTTGCCTTGCAGATAAAAATTATGGAACCATGCATTTCCTTCCTGAGAGGAACAGCTGTGCTATCACAAATAAATTTGTTTAAAGATCTTGGTCAAATGAGTCAGTTTAACATCATCAGTGTACTGCATTCCTGAATAACACAGACACAATCTTCTGCTTCATGGGGTGGGAGGATACTTTCCTCGGTTCTGGGGCTTTGCGGTTGAAGTATTGGGATTCTTTCAGATTAGATTTAGGGATATACTCTATCATAGATTCACAACTCCCTTTTATTCCAGTGGGAAAAATGAAACAGAAGGGCCTCTGTGTTATGCTACTTAGGTTCTTTGATAGCTTCAGATATTTTCTGAGGCTTGGCATCCAATGTTCAAATTCTTTCTAATGAAGAGCCTAAAATAACAAGCTTTGATGATAATAAATACTACAAATTATGTGGTAATGGAGACAGGTTCCACGGGTAACCATATTTTTGAGCAACTTAAATTATCTCCCAAGTATATCTGTAATAATTTGGTTCCATGTCTTTTAAAAATGCCACTTCATCTAGACTTAGTTTTACTAGTTCTTCGTACGTGTGAAAGAGTTATGACAAAAGATAGAACATGCTTATAGAAATGTGCAAGGTTTTTCCCCAGCTCAGATATCCATTGTGAGAAGTATTAGAAACTGAAGAAAACAGTATAAAATTCTCCAAATGTCCTTTGTTTCTGGAAAAATAGAATGGGATTCTTCATGTAAAAGGTTGTGTGGTGAGATTAATGGTGCTTCCTGCTTCTGGCAGGGCCAGAAGCACTGCAGGAACGATATCTTCTGACACTAACGTACTTCTGCTTTTACTATTGGGGGTATTTATACATACACAGTAAACACAGAACAAGCCAGTTCAGTGAAGCTTAAAAATGGCTGATTTGCATTATAGCTAAAAGTCAGGGATCACGTGAACAGCAGTGCCCTGAGAGTCTAGTGCTAATTTGAGTAACATATCAAAACTTTATTTTGCTAACTGTCATTCAGGAGATTTGTACAGAAAGCATTACTAAGATAAATCTTGACGATAACATTATTCGTGTTGCCTCTGATGTATGCAGCAGTTGATAACAAGCTGATTGCCTCCTTCTGACAGACGATTACACAAAACAGATGTTTTAATTTGATTATATCTGTGAGATAAGCATAATGCTGCGTTAAGTCCAAACACTTCTTAGGAGTCTTTCAAAACATTTTGCAATGAATGTAACCTTTTGTAAATGTCCTTGCTTGAGGCTGCATGTGTTCTCATAGCGGTGCAAATTATTAGTAACAAGTTTAAACCAGTGATTATGCAAAAGAAGAAAACTGCTGCTAATAGTAGCTGTAATTCTGTGCTCTATGATAACCTAAATTAAGAGAGAAATATGATGCAAGAAGTGATACAAGGCAGAAGAGTTTAACACTACTCCAAAGAGGACTGTGTTCTTCGGCAAATGATGCACAAGACAAGCAGAGCTTTTATCAAGAATGCCGAAAGGCAATACTCCATGCCAAGCACCCTCAATTTGAAAATCAGCAGGCAAATGTCAGCTTTGTGAACAGAGCGCTGCAGGGAACAGAAGTTCGGGGTTGCAAATAATACAGGGTGGCAAAATTTGATTTTGATTTGAACAGAAATGCCAAAATTTCCCTGAAAATAAACCTCTTCCTTCACTGCAGTGAAATGAAAGTGTTGTAAGTTGCTCCCGTGTTTTGCTTTTATATGTAACATGGAGAGAATAAAAACATTTCAAAACTAATTGGCTGCTTCAAAACAAAACCCAACCTGTATCATACCAAAACTACTTATTCTAGTTATGCCATTAATAGTTGTCAAGGCAGTATCAGCATACTATGTACCTGAGTGCCTTGTTTCATTCCAAACAAATCACAGGCAGTAATTCCAATGATTGCCAGTCAGTAAAGCATCTTGTAGCTTACGTTATATGATGTACACAATGCAAAGAACATTTTCTTTAAGATTCAGGTCATCTAACATCAGATACCTAAAAAGCAGATGTCTGGACTAACTATGCTCTCTATCTTCAGCTCACGTGTCTAGAGGTTTTCAAAATATCTAGACTCCTCTCCATCCTTTCATGACTGAGGGAATGTAGGTGACCTAATAACTTGCTGCCACCATAATGGCAGTTCTGTTCATCCAGCCTTTGTCCCCCATCCTTTGGTCCTTGAACATGATCTGGGACTAGCCACTGAAGTCAAATAAATGAGACTGCTCCTTCAGATGGCAGGAAAGGTGCTAGTGCCTCAGACGTCTCCTGGAACTTCACTCCGAGGCTAACTTTTAGACAGCTAAAGTAAGGTGAGATGTTTTCACAATGAGAGACACATGTCAGCTTTATATCTGCATGAACATTACGTTGTGTTAGTGCAGCTGTATAGGCCTTATTTAATTCTGAGTCAGTGGATCTGGGAAGTAGCTTCTTAAACAAAGCAACACTGGAGCTAATAAACTAATCAAAGTAACGGCTTTACTGGGCACATCAGCAGTTCTTGGCTGTGGGTCGAATGATTTTGGGTTAAAAGTGTTGCGTACAATGAAACAACAGTTTTTAGTAACAATGCAAGTTTTGTGGAAGCTTGGAAGTGTTCTTTATATGATAACACTGTAGTTCACGTGGGATTTTGACAGAAATATGATACTGCAAGCTGAAAAATGGTTGGAATATTAAGGAGAAATTATTCATACTCACTAGTTTTTATGGACTCTTTTAAAAAGCTGTACCTAAAATTGCAGCAAGAAACACTTAGCTTGTCTTCACTAGGAGACCCTGAGATACAAGAAGTACTAACTTTTTTGTGTTCTGGATACCTCTGTTTAAGAGTCAGAAAGAAAAAAACATACTCAGTGCTTCAATATTTTGCCTTTTTGAGTAGCAAACTGAAATTAGCTGACCCTTCCTTACCCTGTCAGGCTGGAGTTAATTATTTACAGGTTTAATCTGCGGCTCTCCAAAGTGGGCTCGTCCTTACCCCAGGCAGGCCGAGGTTAAATATTCACAGTTTCAATCTAGAAGTAAGTAATAAACTGCCAACTGCAAATAGGGAACTGGGAACTATGAACAAGGAAATGGAAAGAAATGACCAGCTTAGTTTCTTTTTACATATTTTGGTTGTCCAGGAAATCCTGATTAAGCTGCATTTGGGCCCTAACAGGGAAGCTTATAGTACTCAAAAAGGCAGGACCTGAGCTTTGGCTAATGAGCCTGTCTGGGACAAATCTGTGAACTGAATTGGGGTTGACTTCAAATTCCATGTGGACTTTTGGTGACAAAGCTACTCCTCCACTGAGGACATCAAGGTAAGGTATATTCCTTCCACCCAAAAACTTTCTAGTAGCACCTGTCACTCTCATGGGCTCCCTGAACACCCAAAATGCAGCTGTAGCACAATCCGCACTGCATGATGTGTCTGTGGAAATAGAAATAATGCTTATATGGAAATATCAGACTTATGAAATCCACTTGTAGTAGACTCCTCACTTACTGGGGAAGAGGCAACGTATCACCTCATGTGAGAGAGAGGGGCTGTGATGCCAGGCTGCAGTCAGGGACGCGAGACTATTGGCGACCTGAGTACAGCCCTCCTCGAGGCCTCTGTCTCCTGCAAGCCCCTCTCCTACTGCCAGATCCTGGATGGGAAAGACTGGTCGGAAGGTGCTTATGTGGCAGAAGAGCCATGGCACTTGTGTGAGGGACAGGGATGCAAGTGAGGCAGAGGCCCACTTGCCAAGTCACGCCTGCATCGTGACAGGTTTGAACAGTAACATTAAATCTGTATTTAATGGCTTTTAAGCTTCTTTTCATATTGGAAGTTAGTCACCAAAAACTAACAGGAGAGTCCAGTATACACAGCCAACTTTCTAAGCAAACAGCAACTCTGGCATCTGCAGCTTGACAGCTACAAGGAGAGAGAAGTGTATACAGCATACAGTATATACTGATGAGGGTTGAGAAATGCTTTCGTTTAAGTGGATTACTGAAAACGCAGCCAGCTTCTAGCACAGAGCTGGTGCACAGGAACTGATAAGAACACTCCAGTCTGTGCTCAAAGGGGAGTACAACATTTTTCTTACCTCTGGAAGGCGGCGAGTGTGTTTGAGTGAATCTTGACTGTATTTAAAGGGGGTGCAGGGAGGCAAATGCTCTCAGAGAGGTTTACAAGAATTTGCACCATCAACTGGGGCTGCACTGTGAAAATAAGCATTTAGGGAGTTTTCAAAACTAAATTTACATAAAATCACAATGAGATTTTTTGTGCCTGTTATAGGCCAATTAAATGCATTATGCAAACATTTCCAAATTCATACAGAGTTGATCAGGGACATTCAGAGCATGATTACATATATTCCCCCTGAGGGCTTAGCTCTTTTTCTGAAATACCCAGATCTGTATCTCTAACTAGTGCTGTAACCAGACAAAAGCAAATCACCAAAATTTGGACAGACACCCTCAAATTAACCCCATGTGCATCAGTTTATCTTTCAATCAATGCCCAGCCAGAGGAAGGAGGACTCTGTGGACCAAAAACAGTTCTCAAGACAACTGCTGGCTGTGCAATGACTGGGTTTATATTGGCAGAAAGCTCAGGCATTCTTCAGGCTGAGAGTCTAATGGTTCTTACAGTCTCTGTCTGGGCCATGCAAAGCTGGCATCACCGGTGTGGTCCTACTCCCTGAATCCTATGTGCAATTTCTCCCTTCTGGAGAAGGGAAAATCTCTGGTAAAAGCTAAACCTGCTTCAGAGGGGGATGGAGGAGAGCTTCATCTGTGTCACACATGCAGCATTTGGGACCAAGTGGTGCGCGTCCAGCCCGTTTGGGAGCAAAATGCAAAAGAAGAGGCAGGTGCCAAATTGTCCCAGTCAGCTTCAACATCTGCAAGCTGAAGCGCCCAGCGAGTCCGTGTGAACGGCTCCTGTTATTACCCGGGCTTCAGCCTCCCCTGCCCTCTGCTTCTGTTCATCCGGGCGTTACGTCCGTCTTTCCGATACCAGTTCTGCAGAGGGGGCAACAGGCTGCAGGGGCATCGATAAGGTCGGGGATACCGGTGCAAGGAGGAGCTCCGGGAAGCCCCCGTGTCCCAAATGACAGGACTGGGCCCTTGTCAGCTGGTGGCGAGAAGGAGCCGGTCGAGCTGGCGGTCTCCCGTCGACCTTGAGCCCCCTCCCAAGCCACGCCGCCGCTCCGGGGCCCGGCAGCGCGGGCGGGTGGCCGTTCCCGGTCCCCGCCTCGGGAGGGAGGCAGGCGCAGGGTTCCCGGCGGCACGTCGGGGCTGGCCCCGGCGCGCTTGCGGTGGGAGAGCCAGACCTGAGAGGGGCTGGCCTCTGGCAGATGATTGACACCAAACTGGGAGAGGTTTCATGGTGTTTTTTTTTTTTTTTTAAAAAAAGAAAGAAAGAAAAAGGGCGAGCGGAGGGGAGGGGGTGACTGTGGGAAGGGGGAGAAGGAACTACTGTACGAGTAAGAAGTCCTGCCCAGCTGTTTGCGAAGTTTAAGCTGTCCTGTTTCCCCGGCAGCGCCGAAGTGAAGTTTTCAGTGAGTCACCCG